>PVLC010002927.1:26191-105830 GCA_004027655.1 Graphiurus murinus
ACTGGGGATTGAACTCAGGGGCATTCTACCTCCGAGCTATACCCCCAGCCCCATTTTTTATTCTTTATTTTGAAACCGAGTCTCACTAAGTTGCGGAGTGCCTCACTAGGTAGCTGAGGCTGGCCGCGAACCCGGATCCTCCGGTCTCAGCCTCCCGAATGCTGGGATTACAAGCGTGCGCCACCACGCCCGGCTGCCCTAGGCTTTTTAAATGACTGAGAAAAATATTTGCTAAAATTCATGAGATTTTTTTAGATTTGTTCTTCTTCCCATTTATAAAGAATATGAAATTAATGTCTGTACTTTGGTTTTTAACCAAAGACTCCAATTCTAAATTGTTCTTTAATAGTTATTGTACAATCAAAAATATAGTTACTAGGATTTCATTTATTAGAAAAAGATTAAAAAAAACACAATTTTTCGAAAGCAATATATTTGATTAAGAATAAAACTGATATTTTAATAGCATTCAGCCTTTATGATATATGTGGAATATACATATCACTATAGGTTAATTGGCATAACATTTACTTAATCAATTCTTTCACAGTTTCTCTTTTAAATCTCATCAACTCTACAGTTTTGCTCTCCAATGGTGATCTAAATTGCTTCCTGACCTCTGCAAAACACATAAGCATTTTCAAGTGCCATCCCATGGCCTTGCTACAAGCAGGACGATATTTCAGAAGAAAAGTCACAATTTTTCCTCAGTTAAGAAATAATACTCCTTGGTTTGCCTGAAGGTACATAGCCTATGTGCACTAAGAGTTTTGATTCTTCCTTTAATGTTTGTCTCTTTGTCTAGTGTCCATTTCTGCTACTCTTCACCAAGACACAGCTATCATCTTTTACTACCAAAAATAATTTTTTAAAAAAATCACATCTTACAAATTATTTCTTTGAATCACACTGCACTACCGTGAATAGCAATGATCTTGAGGAATTATTAAATTATGTACACACTTTTTCCCATATGCACAGTAACTACCCTCACAGACAAACATTTTTATTTAAGAAGTAAAAGAATCATAAATTTATCTACATTTGCAGGATAGCTCTGCACTAAAAAGCTGGACATGGTATTCTCTAGGCAAACAGATATGCAGGCATTTTAAGGACTTTAAAGTGGTCCCATTGGGTATACTGAAAGAACACGGCTTCTGTCCTCATAAAATCTTCCCTCAAGCCAGACTTTGATTGTCTTTATCAGCAAACTATGTAGCAGTGTGATCTGTGCTGTAGGTTTAAAAAAATTGGTTGTAAGATATGGTAATGACCCTAAAAAAGATTTTTACTACTAACTAATTAGGGTGTGCTGTTTTGGTGCTCAAATATTAGTACATACATACTGCAGGATTATAAATCACAAGTAGAGGTTAAATTGTGATAGAAATCCCAACCAAGCAAGAATTAAAGAAAATAAATAAGGAAGAAATAAAGATCAGGAAAGACTAAGAATGAAAATGAAACAGAGAGTCAAGGAGATAATGGGAAAGGAGCACAGAGATTGCAGTTAGGTGATAATGGGTTTAAATGCTAGTTCCATCTTTTTGAGGATAAGCTAAGGGTATATTTACAGAAGGGACTTGGAGAGACTGGTTTTGATATAAAGCACTTTACCTAAGCCTGGGGATACCCTCTGGTGAACTAAAAGCAGGATAAAGCTTGACATCTCTGTCCTCACTTCATATCTGCTTCCTTTACTACCTTAAACTTTGGGTCATGGCCTTGTTGAGCTCTGCAGGTAGGTATGTTAATAATTTAAGGCATCTTCCTTTAAAAACTAGTAATATAAGCTTTGCCTAGCCTATCTCGTCCTCTTCTAGCTTGGAGCAAGATTGGAGCACCATGTTTCAGATCCCAGGCACAGGGCATAGAGGTCTCCAGTCCTTACACCAGGATTAAAGATCTGATAGACAATCATCCTGATCATGAAGTAGAATTTGCCCCCTTGATTGATAAGGGCTTCTCCAGAGCCACCTTTTAGAACCAGAGCTGAGAGAAGACCAGATCACAGTTTGACCAAGACTTAATCATGCATACCTCTTAACCCTGTCCCACTTCTTCATCTGTTTAAACCTAAAGCTCTTGTCAGAAACCTCAAGACAGGGCTGAGATGCTAGATCTCACTTTGTGTTTCTAATGTATCTACATTGATTAAAGTACTTTCCTGTTTTTCACTGTTACCTTTTCTGTTTGGTCTTAGAGTTAAGTGGCTGAACCTTGTTCCTTGGGACCTCCCACTCCCCAGAGTGAGCCTGCTAGTCTGGAATGTCAGTAACACATAATCTCAATGATTTTTAAAAAATGTTTTAAATTTTTTGTTCCATGACAGTCTTCAATTGCCTGGATTTTTTTTTTTTAATCATAATAGCCATATAGAACTTTTGGATGATAAGCAGCCACCATCTTGCAGTGTTAGAGTGAAAAGAGAGTTCTGGAAGATTTTGCAACTGTTATAAGATACATTCCATGGCTGTTCTGCTCCCAATTCATTGGCCATAGCTAGATTTGCAATCCTTCCTTATCATCCTGTGACCAGAATGTGAAGAACACAGGAAATATATGACACACAAGTCAAATTTCCACACAAAGTATTCATTTTGCAATGTACATTAAGTCATTTACATTCTGTGTATTTCAAAACACTACTAACTTTCTAGCTGCAGGATACAATTACTAAATATCTGTGAACCCCAGTGTCCTTATCTATAAAACATCAATAAAACCATTTCCCCATGATAATATCCATATAATTAAAGGACCTAGTGTATATAATAAAGCCAACAGTGTGTCTGCTGTACAATAATAAATGCTTGGTGACACTGCTAAGTTTATTTATATGTGGACAAATATGAATACCTCAATTATAGAGATAACTCAAAATTTGGGAGACTTCAGGAAACTTTTTCCCAAATGCACATGGCAGTCAACAGTCAACAGCCAGATTCCTGGTCACAAAGGAATAATCAGGGCGGTCATTATCGTTTTCTAATGAGTCATTATTGGAAGGATGGCCTACCTAAGTGAGGAATAGAGCAACCAACAGAAGATACTTATTTCAGAATGGCAATGGGGACACTGGTTTTGCTTATGGAGAAACAATATAAAATAATATCAGACATTGCTCTTTGAGATGAGTATCAGGTAGATCTACTATCACATCTTTATGTTTTCTGGTCCTTTTTACTCTATCTCTGTCCTACTTTTGTTTTTGCCTTCTTACCCATCTCACCGATTCTGGCTGTTGCCTTCTCTTGTTCTTGAGAAAGTTACTTTATATTTCTGGGTTTCAGCAATGTAAGTTACTTAAACAGGAATAATAGTTCCTACAGTCCTAAAATGATTATTCCTTGGGTGATTATTCATGATAAAATAACAATATATGAAAGAGCCTAGAACAATGTAAGTATGCAATGTTTAAATTAGCATAAAAATAAACAAAAGAATGACTGTGGGGATTTGGATTTAGTGATTGCATTTTACAATTCTAGAGTGCTAATGAATTGCCTCATGTGATGATCCATAAACGATGTTGGATAAACACTTTGGGCAAAACACATGATCAGCTCCCTCAGACACATATCTGAAGTATAATTAAGATTTCTGTAATGAGTATGACAGATTTATGCATTATTCATATTTATTGCAAGATATAGATAAATAAATTGTAATCACATTTTATATCATTTTGCAATGGTATAAACATGTATGCATATGTTTATATTTATACCTGCAACATTTCAATGTAATTTGACAACTCCCACATTTCAGTTTTTCTTCTCAAAATGGAACTCATTATAAAATTGGCACATAAATATCTGGTAAAAATTAGAATTCTATGTTTTTTTCAGATTGGAGTACTAACATTTTTCTGGGGGAAATGTGGAACATAGCTAATCAGATCTAAATAACTATTGTGTATATTATTTATTGTATACTTTTCTAGTCAATAACTGAATTTAATATTAGTGAAGCCTAAACCAAATGGAAAATATCCTTATACAATCCTTATACATTTTTTTTGGTTTTATAAAAAAATAGATATTTATATTTGTTACAATTTAAATAAAATCATATAGTTTAAAAGAACTGATAGAGGAATTAATTTATGTAAGGCTACTAAAATAATTTACTTAAAATAATTTATTTAAAAATTTGAAGTATTGCTTTATTAATTTTATTATATCTAGAAAAGGAAAAATAATTAATTATATAAATAAAATTTTGAATATATTATCAAATATCAAAATCATGATATAATATCCTCTTCTCTTCAGCCTTATTCTAGTCATCACATAGAATTATTCATTCCATGTTTAATTATTCAGTGTTAATCATATGCCAAATACTATTATAGATGCTGAGGCAAGACCGATAGCAATTCATATTCTAATGGAAGGAAATAACCGGTGTTACTTAACTTCCTATCACTGTGAGAGAGTACCAGAGAAAATCAACTTAAAAAAGGAGATATTCGTTTTGGCTCATGGCTTCAGAGTTTTCAGTTCATGGTGAATTGGCCTTGCCCATTGCTTTGGGCCTGTGGTATCAGAACATCATGGCAAAAAGTATGTGGTAGAATGGTAGAATGGAGCTGCTTACCTTACAGCAGCCAAGAATCAAAGAGAGAGAGAGAGAGAGAGAGAGAGAGAGAGAGAGAGAGAGAGAGAGAGAAGACAGCGCAAAGAAGGAACAAAACAAGATATACCGTGCAAGAACATGTACCAGTGACCTACTTCCTCCAACTGGGGGTCACCTCCTTAAGTTTTCACAAGCTTCCAGTAGTGCTATCACCTGGAGATCAAGCCTTCAGCCCATGAAGGGGACATTACAGGTCCAAAATATAACAACATCTAATAAACGAATAATAAGTGAAATATATGTGTTGACAAATGGTGATGACCTTTGTAAATGAAAATAAATCACAGACAAAGGAAAGATAGAGAATAATATAGCTATTTTATTCAATCATGGTTTAGGAAGGCTTCTGCAATAACGTTGCATATGATCCTCATGGGGAAGGGAATGCAGTGGCAAAAGGATGGCCAGAAACTCTTAGGTCTCTAATGGGGACTGACATAAACAAAAACAAAAATAAAAGGCATTATATAATAAAACTTCAGAGAAGGGCCGGTAGTTCTGGAGGATTGAGAAGGGGTATTGATGATGAGATATATGGTGGGTTTTGTTTTGTTTTTTTTTTCACATTTTTTAATAACACGGCACCGTTTACATTACACAAGAAATCTCTGCTCATGAGAGTATGCAGAAGATTCAGTTGCTTCACTATTCTTTCACATAGGATCTAGAAATGGCTTTATTACATACAGGATAAATAGTAAAAAGATCTGTATAAAGCAATCTCTTTGCAATACTGAAAGCTACTACTAGAGTTCCAGTGTACATATTCCATATATATATATATATATATATATAGTATATAGTATATATACATTATATTCATTATCTTAAAAAAAACTGCATGACATCTGGTGTTCACAAAATCTGAAGCTCACAACTTAACCTTCAGTTTACTATCTGAGAAATACAATATATCTTGTCTACTGGACTATAAAATACATGTATGAAATAAAAATTAGTTCCATGTGATATTTTATTATATCAAAGTGCTATCCAATGTTGTTATCCTTTTTGCAAAAGAAAAAAAATGTTAACTATAGACCATTATTTCTAATAAGCAGATAAGCAGAGAGATCTATTTGAGTAGTAAACTGAAGGTTTAGTTGTGAGCTTCAGATTTTCTGGCGGGGTTTTCTGATTGGGGATTTGCACAACTCAGGATCCTTCTTCACTCCAGTTCCATATGCACTTACACACACACACTCACACACACACACACACACACACACACACACACACACACGCTTTCTCTAAACAGCTTCTATACAAAGCTGTTTAAAAGTTAGGTATTACTATAACAATCTCTGCCTGTGTTTATAAAGGTCAACAATCATATATTCTAAATACTTGAAAATAAAGATACAGAGATGGAAAAGATTGGGAAGCAACTTAGATCATTTTAGGAGGGTGCTCATTTGCATGCTTCTCATATAAATTTTTTTTTTCAGTACTGGGGATTGAACCCAGGGGCATTCTACCTCTGAGCTATACCCCTAGTCCTATTTTTTTATTCTTTATTTTGAAACTAAGTTGCAGAGTGCCTCACTAGGTAACTGTGGCTGGCCATGAACCCGGATCCTTCAGTCTCATCCTCCCAAATGCTGGGATGACAAGCGTGCATCACCATGCCCAGCCTGCTTCTCATATAAATTTAACTCATTCTGTTGATTCTTTTATTTAAAACTATATTGAGTTTCATAGTATAATAAATCAACATCTGAATTTACTTACAAATAGTTTGTTTATAAATGTACACTCTGATGCATAAAACCTGTAGTATTGTATTTTGCAGGGAAATAAATTTTAAAAAAGCATAGTTATGCATTCTATTCGTCAATTTTTTTGCCAGTGATTTAATTAAACCTTATTTAGTATGCTCATGTACCAGAGATAAAAAGATGAGAAAAGCATAGTTTCTGACAGCAAGATACACAACTTATAGGTAGAAACAGCAGAGAATAAATATTCTCTGGATATGTAACAATGTGAGTCAAACTGTTCTATCAGTAATGTGTTCTGAGAGCATTAAAAAAGGAGTAATTATTTTTTAACTTTGGATGGGGGTATGTCTGATTGTTAATACATGAAGTAGGGGATAGCACTGACAGTTGAGAGAACAGGGTCAATTCTCTAATTGCATATATACAGATTAGAAAATAAAACATTATTTTCATATGATTAAATTGTTACAATGATTTATGACATTGAAGTATATTTTTTACTTTTTTGTTGACTTAAAAATTCCTTCTTAAAGACATGCAACATAAGAACTTTTTCAAATATATAAACTGTTTGCTCATAACTAGCATGTAATTTCTTGACTTTTTCTACTGTCTCTGAAACCCAAAAATGCATTATAAACTTTTCTTTAATGAAAAGTTTCTTTAGTGTATTATTTGCAGTATCATGGGCAATTATTAAAATTAAAGCAGTACTTTAACTTATTGTGAATATTTAGTTTGTATGACTTAAAATATATGTAATATTACTTTATTTCACCATGAAAATGTTTAACACAAATAATTATTTGTCAAAAAATATTTTTAATTTTGTTAGGCAACTTAAAACTCTGATTTTGATAAAAATAAAATGTCAAATAATTTCTTTGAGGCCGGGCGTGGTGGCACATGCTTGTAATCCCAGTACTTGGGAGGCTGAGACAGGAGGATCACAAGCTAGAGGACAGCCTCAGCAAGTAGTGAGACTCACATCAACCTAGCAAGACCCTGTTTCCAAATAAGAAATAAAATTGGACTGGGGGTGTAGCTTGAAGGTAGAATGCTTCTGGGTTCAATTCTTAGTACCACAAAAAAAATAATAAATTTTTTGAAATTTAAGTTTTGCCAGTCTATATATCTGTAGGTCGTATTTTATCTGTATGGCAAATTCCAGGACATATAATTTGTGTGTGTGTGTGTGTGTGTGTGTGTGTGTGTGTGTGTGTGGTACTGGGTTTTGAACCCAGGGGCATTCTACCTTTGATCTAGACCCCAAGCCCAATTTTATTTTTTATTTTGAAACAATCTCACTTATGCTGAGGGCATCACTAAGTTGATAAGGCTGGTCTTGAACCTAAGATCCTTCTGTCTCAGCCTCACAAGTACTGAGATTACAAGCATGTGCCTCCATGCCTAACATAACAGTTGCTTTTAAAATTGTTCTAAACTTAAAAGTACTATGAACATAATAGATATTTCCTATCTGACGAGCTCTTAACATATTTAATTTTATAAACATTATTATTACTCCATGTAAACTTTAATGATATATTATTAAATATTATTTTTTTACTCTTCATTAAGATGTATTTAACGATCCAAATTGCAGATTTCAAACTTGCTGCTCTTTCTGTTTTAAAGTGGCATTTTTTTTATATAATGGAAGTTATGGAAAGCATATTTTGAAATAACCATTACTGAATGAATAATCAACCTGCCAACTAGCAGTTTATTTCACAATTAGTAGGCACTATGAGCAGATTCAGAATGTTGACTGTACCTTATGCCGCAATCTTATTAAAGGTGGATAGGATTTAAAGCCATATCCAGTTTCTTTTGCTGGCCTTCCCTCTGACTCCAGAAAAATGAATCCAAGAACCAAAACAGCTGAGAAGCACTTAAACATCCTTATTGATTTTCACCTGTCAAAATTAAAATTGCAAGTAATCAGAGAAAATGCATTATATATGGAAGAAATATACTAAGAAAAATCCAATATTATTATAAACCTCTCTAGATCTGATCAAAACTTTCTAGCTGTTACCAGCTGGATTCATAATAGATAAGCATCTAAAAAAAAATCATCCCTTTGATCATAACAAATACTCTTTTCATATTCATATTCATATTCATATTCATATAGCCTTATAAAACATGAAATAAATATTCTGATAAAATGTATTGGAGAAAAAATTAATAAACGATAGGCTAAAATAAGGAAAAATATATTAACACATGACTAATTTTCTCAGTATCTGTAAAATACAATGGTCAATATATTTACAAATATTGATTTAATATTTGAATGTATTTAATAAATGAAATTAAAAAATAGCTAGTAGAATTTGCTGGTAAATATTGATGAGAAGTTACGTGAGGAAATACCAATTCTATTATATTTTTTGGTGAGATTGCAAGTTAGTGCAGCCACTATAGAGATAATTGTGTAGATTCCTAAGAAAACTGGGAATGGATCCACCATACAATCCAGCGATACTACTCCTGGGTATCTTTCCAAAGGGAATGAAGTCAGAATATTATAGTGATTCATGTATATCCATGTGGAGCCAACCTAGGTGTCTATCAACAGATAAATGTATTACAAAATTATGAACTATACGCAATTATTCTAATCGGCAATAAAGAAGAACAAAATTATGTCATTTGCAGAAAAATTGATGGACCTAGAAAATATTATGTTAAATGAGATTAGCCAGTTAGAGAAAGTGAAGGTCATGTGCTTTCTCTCATATGCAGAAGCTAGGCAGTAATCAGGATACAAGAGGAACTATAATGGAGGAGAACTCTGGTGAAGCAATGGGGGGGTCAAGAGGAGGGAGAATTAATGAAGGCAATACTTCCACCGATGTTATGTTCATATGTGAAATTACCAATGGCAATTTCAATATCATGTATGGGGAAGTGGAAAGAGTGAAGAGGGAACTCGGGAGAAGGTCAACAAGTGCTGTGTACATGTATGTCTCTATCACTCATAACTATATTATGATATGAAACTACCATGCATCAATAAAATTATGTCAAAAATAATAACCAGAAAAAAGCCAAGATAGTTTTCTATGGTAGACAAAATAATTTAGGTTATGCAGATGAGTTATATTGAGTTATTAATGAACACTGGTCATTAGTACTTAAAAGAGCATTTCCTAGAATATTGCTTTGCAACTGCTTTCAATTAAAAAATCCTATGTTTTTGGATAGACCAGAAAAGTTATAAACTGACATAAACTATCATCTGAACACTAAGCTTTTTCAAAGCATATAAATTTGTAATTTGTGTTAAACTATACCTTTTTCACCAATACACACTCTTCCTACTAGAGTAGTAAAAAAGTTTTTGTTCATTTTTTTTTTCTTATTCCTTTTTTAATCTAATGTAATTCTATACCATGCTTTTTGAGAAATTTAACCAATTAAATAGCCCTGTTATTTATTTTAAACTCCCACTCTCAGTTCTTTTCTTCCATCATTAAACATGCTGAAACCACCCATACTTTAAGATAAGTTCTCTCCTCTTTCTCAATTTTCTGAGATATATCATTCTATGTTGTCAGTAATGCTTCTTTCCCCCATCCTTCCCTAAAGGTAACTTAATTCCGTCATAGAAAATCAGTATCATCTATGTTACAAATATTAATTCCTAATTCCTTTTTTGCATCTACTAGCCATTCTTTTTGTTTTCAAGAAACTATTGCTTTACTTGGTGTCTATGACAACTCACCTCTTCCATTTCTGTACATTGCATGAAAATTCCTCAGTCCTTTTGTAGTTTTATCCTCTTCCTTACTAAGCATTGTGATTTATCAAATATCACCACTATCCACAATTATCCTATCCATTCATGCTGTCTAAGTTATCTTTACAAAGTCTATGTTGTACATTATATAAACTGGTTCCCATTCAATCTCTAGTTTGACATAAGTTGCCTATTTAACAGATCAGCATTGTTTCAAAACCAACTCCCCAGAGTATACGTACCCTCATGCTTTTCCAGATTTCATTCATCTCTTTACTTAAGCAACAATAAAGGAGGTATTTTGAACCTTTTATCTCCTTTTTCCTTCATAGTAAACCTATAACTAACTTCCGCTAGATGTGCCTTTTAAATGTCTTTCCCAAACATCAGTTTCTCCTAAACCCAATGCCAGCACTCTAGTTCAAGCTATGATCACCACTTCTCACTTAACTTTCCTAATCGCAATCTGTATTATATTTAGAACACACATCTTAAATTGACCCTCCACACAAGAGCCGGGGTCACTATGTCAAGGTGCTTATTAATAAGCAGCACATTCTCGTATATCTTTAAGAGAAAATACATGAATAAATCATGGCCTCACCTGAAAGTTCCCCAGAATCTTGGCTCTTAGTCTTTCTTTTTCAGCCTCTCAATATCCTTCCAAGTCACAAATCCTTTGTTCAGTTATTTTTATGCTATTTTGCTCATTTCTTTTATAAGACTTCTATAAGCTATTTTCTTCACTTGAAATACACCTTCATCCTGCCTATTTATACCAAAACTCAAATCCTTCCCATAATACCAGACCTGGGTTAATTAATTGTTGTACTTGCTCATTCTTAGAGAGCAATTCTCTTTTATTTGAGAGCATCTACTTATAATTATACCCCATTAATGATTATTTGAAAAATGATGATCTTCTCCACTAGGAAAAAAAAATATATATATATATATATTTCTGCTTTCTTTTCATGTTTTTTTCAGTATTTTATCACCTGGGCCTGGTAGATAGCCTGGCACCTACTAGATATTCAACAAATGAATACAAGATGAATGTCATTCTGCTTTTGAGGGTTAAAGTAGGCTCATGTATCTTTGTGGTGGGACAATTCCTATTCATACTAGTGCTACACAATATTTGAAAACTAACCTAAGAAAACTAAATGTTTTCATTTGAAATTTATCTCTTTTTTGTCATTTTGATGTATAGTGTAATCTTTCTTTCAAAGGTAAATATTTGTTTAGAAGACAACTGGATAGAATATATTAAATTCAAGACAGAACCAAGAATAAAGCAAAAAAGACCAATTCAAGGGAAGGGATAGGTTCCTCAGAGCTGTAAATACTTACAGGATTTCTGTCAGCCAGAAGATGTGGGGGGAAGCATGCAGCAACCCTGTCCCATCATGATTCTGGGTTACAGGTCAAGTCATAAGTTTTCTAGAAGTGTTGGTTTAAAGATTTCTCTTTCTTTATCCTCTCTCTCCCTCCTGCCTTCTGTTTCTTAAATATATTCCACAAGGTTACAAATATTTTAAACACTAAAATATGGAACAATTTAATAATTAATTTTAATACATTATCAAAGATACTTTTAATCTTTGGTGAGTAAATTTGTACACATTAATATCTGGAAGAACATTTACCTGCAATATTTCCTCTCCCCAAAATGTAGTAATCTAGAAATATCTGCCTTTGATCTCACTAAAAGTTCACTAAAACAAGTCAGTGTTTATGTCTTCAGTGCAGTGCACTCATGTACTGCCTTATGGCATTTCAGTCAATAACTGATCCCATGCACAACTGTGGTCTTACTAGATTATAATGGAACTGCGAGACTTCTATCACCCCACCCAGGCTTCCCACAGTGGTTTTACTGTGTAGTATAATGTATTACTCATGTGATAAAAGTATAAGCAAACCTACTGTGGTGCCAATCAAATCAAAGCAGAGAACATATAATTATGAATAATACATGATATTTGGTAATGATAACAAATGACTTTCTGGTTTATGTATTTACTAGACTAGACATACTTTTTAATCATTACTTTAGAGTGCACTCCTTAAGAAAAGTTAACTGTAAAACAGCCTCAGGCAGGTCCTTCAGTCTATACCAGAAGAAGGTATTACTGTCTTAGGTGATGACAGCTTCATGTGTTATCACCCTGAAAGACCTACCAATGGGACAAGATGTGGAGGTGGAAGAGAGTGACACTGATGATCCTGACTTTGTGTAAGTCTAGGCTAATGTGTGTGCTTGTTGTCTTAGTTTTAACAAAAACATTTAATAAATAAATAAATATATATATAATTTTTAAAGCTTATAAATTAAGAATAAAAACACTTATGTATTATTGTGTAATGAGATTGTGTTTTAAGGGAGATATTATTAAAGAGTCAAAAAAGTTATAAGAAATTAAAAAGTTGTCAAGTTAAAATGTTATTTTATTCTAAGGTTTACTTAATATTTTAAAAACTTTTTATACATTTAGCATAGACTAAGTGCACAGTGCTTTTAAATTCTACAACAGTGTACAGTACTGTCCTGGGCCATTCCATCCACTCCTGTGCACTCATTGACCCACCCAGGGCAACTTCCATTCCTGCCAGTTCCATTTATGGTAAGTGCCTTGTACAGGTGCAACACCTTTTATCTTTTCTATCATGATTGTTTACTCTTTCTTTTTATGCTCATGTATGTTTAGATATGCATATGCTTATCATTGTGGTAAAGCTACCTACAATATTCAATACAACAATATGCTTTATAGGTCTGTGGCCAGGAGCGACAGGCTCATTATAGCCTAGGTATGCAGTTAGCTGTATTATCTAGTTTTGTGTATGTATACTCTAATGTCCTCACAGTGACAGCAATCATTTAAGGATGCATTTCTCAGAAGGTATCTCATGGTTAAGTGATGTTGGCTGCATAGGTATCCTATTTATCTTATTTTAATCTATATCTGTTATATAATTAATCATGATTAATTGTCCTCATATATTGTCCTGTAAATATCAAGTGTAAAATTACTGGACAACACAAAGTTGTATAAAAATAATACATATGCTTGACCTCAGCAATTATTATACAACTCATTTAGCTTAGTTGGCTTCTAGATACAACTGAACAGAACTAATATTAAAAGTCACATCACCAGGGTTAGTGGTGCACACTTGTAATCCCACTTGGGAGGCTGAAACAGGATGGACAGGAAGATTTCAGATTCAGGACAGCCTCAGCAACTTAGTGAGGTCCTTGGCACTTAGTGAGACCCTGTTTCAAAATAAAGAATAAGAAATAGGACTGGAGGTATAGCTCAGAGGTAGAATGACTCTGGGTTCAATCCCCAGTGCCACACACACACACACACATACACACACACACACACACACACACATACACACACACACACACGTCAGCTTTTTCTTCCATAGAAGAACTTTAATTTTCCATTATAGATAATAACTTGAGCTCCATAGTATAGTATAGAGTGAACAGCTAAAAGAGAAGACAAAGGACCTAAACTAATTTCTGTGTTTATCTATTGTGAATAAGTACCTTGAATATATTCTCCATTGAAATATCACTAAGAGCCGGGCGTGGTGGCGCACGCTTGTAATCCCAGCATTCGGGAGGCTGAGACAGGAGGATCCGGGTTCGCGGCCAGACTCAGCTACCTAGTGAGGCACTCTGCAACTTAGTGAGACTCAGTTTCAAAATAAAGAATAAAAAAAAATAGGGCTGGGGGTGTAGCTCGGAGGTAGAATGCCCCTGAGTTCAATCCCCAGTACCGTAAAAAAAAAAAAAAAAAAAAAAAAAATCACTAAGAAAAAATAACTGGAAAATATTTTTTTTATTTTCACTACTTAAATAAATGGATTAGCTATTAAATGGCAACTTGAACAAAATTATAGCTCCTCTTAATGGATGCTCAGAAAGTATTTGTGATCTTCTTAACTTCTTTTCAGCAATAGAAGCTAAAGACATTTGTATTATATCTTTTAAAGTTAACTCATCCACAGAAAATATGATGGAAATTGCAGCTTGGCAGTAATTGATCTCATAATATTTGGATTCATAATCTAACTCTCTTAGTATCATAACCTCTAAAAACCTGTTAGGCTTTCTTAATTAATTGGCAGTTTGTTGATCACTTACTGAGAGTATTGAAAAGTCCATGTTTCAAATACACCAGCTGGAACAGATGGTGCAATGATGATCCTGTGCCTTCACCTTAGAGCTTCCACATTTATACAAATGCACCAGAAAACAACCTCATCATTAACTTAGATAAAACAAAATGCTTATGTACCAAAAAAATGATTTAACTAGCTTTAGACATAAAAAAGTCAGCCTTTAAAGCTAACATTATTTCTAAGAATCAAAATATTTTTTTCCTTTTTCCATCATACTTTGCATGGTAATAGGATTTCAATCAGTTTCATTTTTCAAGATAGAGTTTCAACCCTTTCCTTTATCACACCTTTTCTGACAATGTCAAATGGACTTTACTAATCTCTGAGGCATTTTTCACGTATCTTCTTGTGTAGCTTTTCCCCTTCTACTGTGGTTCTTGGTTTTAGAAAGGTTTCCATCCTTGCCTCCTCATACAAGAAAGTGCACTGCTTTCTTGGTATACTTTATATGGTACCACTATCATATAGCAAATTTCTTAACTCTTTCAGATCTTTTGCTCTGTTCTATGGCAAAGAAGCAACCTGAAGGATCACTAGGGCCTCTTACTTTTCTAGTACACTAGAATTCTGTGAGACAGATTACACTGTGTCTTACTGTATAACCTAAACCAAACCAATAGTCTAGAATCATTATAAGGTCATTCCTTCTGACTAAATTTACAGGGTGGCAGAAGAAATGAGAAAAGAACAGCTTTGGATGAGCAAGTAATTTCTTTTTTGACATATCTCGTGCCAGTCCAAATGGAGATATTAATGAGGCATTGGTGTATAAGAACCTGAAATTTAGTAAAGATACATGAGCTAGAGACATCTATTCAGGGTTCTTCACATTTAGAAAATGGGTGTGGTTAGAGAGGCAAAGAAGCCCAAGGATGTAGCCCTCAGGCAGGTTTAGTTGAAAAAGAAGGATAAATGCTTCTAGGAGGTGGTAGAGAAAATAAGGATGGTAGCACGATGATTTTGGAGAAGTGATAAATGGGAATTTTTATTGGAATGGAATGCCTAGAAGTCACAACTCTTCTCATTATATGACATGCTTTATGCTAATTGGCTTATTTGCCTCATCTCTGTATTTTACTATAATATTAATTCCATAGATGTAGGACTTTGTTCATCACTTGTGTGAATTTGAGCAGTATCTGTCACAAAGCATGGGTTCAATAAATATTTGGGTATATAAATGAATTAATAAATGAATGATGATAAGTACTTGGTTTGAAACAATAGGTAGGCATACACTAAGAAGTTCTTAGTATTCTTTGTCATTGGAAACCCTTATTCAAATTTACTGTAAAAGCAGCCTAGAAATTAAATTACAGTTTTCCCCAAAAGGTTTTCTTTTACACCTAGACTGAAACTGGGCTTTCAATAGGAAGTTCCTGTTTAAAAATCTCCCTTGTCAAGGACAAAAAAAAAAAAAAAAAAAAAAGCTTTCATCACTTGGCTCACCTAAAATAGGAAAGCCCAGACAGACTCCTCTTACATCCACCATTAGGTAAGTCTGTTGCAGTAGTTGTTCTCATCTTTTGACCCATTTAACTTCAAAACTACTACTCTGAATTCTGTATTTTTGTATTTGTCTAAAAATACTAAAACATTGTCTAAAGAATTCAATCTTGCGAAGGGCAACATATTCCTCCCATTAGGCAAGAAAACTCTTCTTATCAGAACAATGAATGATCTCCATCATTGTACCAGTTTCAAATATTCGTATTAAACAGCATCATTTAAAAGTCAACACAACCATCAGCATACCAAGAACCATAGTCTTCCATGTTGCATAGACATAAGAGAAAGCAGGAAAGGAAAAGCAGATTGTATACATCCTATTAGACATTCTTAGAAGATGCCATAGAGTATTTAATTCTCCAATTTTTTTTCTGAAAGGTATTAGTGCTTACATGTAACTAATATATAGGGAAAGAGGTGTTTATAGAGATGAATTGTTCAAGTTTAGGAAGGTGGTAATTGTAAATATTTTTATCAGATTCAAGCTGACTCCAAATTTGACTCATATTTCTGCTCTACATACAATTCTACCTTTAGGGCATATATGAGAACAGATATAAAGAGAGTTCCTGTACAAGATGTAGCCATAGAGAAAAGCAGGTAAGTATTCTTACTGAATACAATTGGAAGAGAAAATTATTCCTGTACATTTGCTTAAGATCAACTTAAATGAAGATACAGAATCAATGAATGTCATGGTAAAGAGAGTACAATAGCTTTGGGACTTCTATGTCCAGACTGTGCAGGAAAAGGCTTTTGAGTCTCTATGAACAAACGAGCAAACATGGAAGTTTTTAGTTCTTTATTCTGTGTCTTGTTTCATATTGTGAGATTGTTAAAAATGCCTCATTTCTAACATTCTTTGTTGAAAATTCATAACATTCAGAATACATTTTAATACTTTTGTTGGTGCATGATAGTCTCATGTCATAATATACTTCATAGTGACAGTGACAGACATGTACATGGCACTTGGTGGACTTTCCCCTGGTTCTGTAACCACTCCCCACTTGCCCACACGGGATACTGAGATGGGCATTAGTGCTCTCATATATGTATATAATGTAAGTGGAGGTGTTTCCTTCCAGACCCATCCCTCCTCAGTCCACTAGGGAAGTCCCTATTATACCCCAATAATCCCTAGCTTCTGCATGAGAGAAAACATGTGACCCTTCACTTTCTGTGACTGGATAATATCATTTAACATAATGTTCTCCAGGTCCATCCATTTTCCTGAAAATGACATAATTTTGTTCTTTATTGCTGAGTAGAATTCCATTGTGTGTATATCCCATAATTTTATAATCCCTTCATCTGTTGATGGATACCTAGGTTGGTTCCATAATTTGGTCATTATGAGTTGTGCTGCTATAAACATGGATATGCATGTATTAGTATAATATTCTGATTTTAGTCCTTTTGGAAAGATTCAATGGAGAAATATAGATGGATCATATAGTGGGTCCATTCCAAGTTTTCTGAGGAATCTTCACACTGATCTTCATAGTGGCTGCACTAACTTGCAATCTCACCAACAGTGTAGAAGAGTTCCTATTTCTTCCACATCCTCACCAGCATTTAGTGTTGTTTGACTTCTTGGTGATTGCCATTCTAATTGGAGTTAGATGAATCTCAGTTTAGTTTTGATTTTCATCTCCCTGATTTGCTAATGATATTAAATATTTTCATATATTTATTGGCCATTTGTATCTCTTCTTTTGTGAAGTGTCTATTTAGTACAATCATTTCTTGATTGAATTGTTTTTAATGTTAAGCCTTTTGAGTAATTTGTATATTCTAGATATTAATCTTCTCTCAGAGGCATAGCTTGCAAAGATCTTCTCCCATTGTGTAGGTCCTCTCTTTAGACTCTTGATGGTTTCCTTCAATAAACAGAGGCTTTTTTTTTTTGGTTAATACCATTCCATTTATCAATTCTGCTTTAATTCGTTCAACTTTGGGGGTCTTATTGAGTAAGTTTCTACCTGTGCCTTTATGTAGGAGTGTTGGACCTATGCCCTCCTCTAGTAGCTTCAGAATCTTTTGTCTATTTCAAGGTCTTTATTCATCTTGAGTTGATTCTTGTGCAGGGTGAGAGTTTGACATTGAATTCCATTTTTAATATGTGGAATTAAAATAGAATTTTAAGTGTTAAGTGAAAATAATTATGATCATTAATTTAATTCTACTTTGACAAAGAAGGAGGGACTTTAATTTCAATGACATGCCATTCAATTAGTATAAGCAAAACTGTCCAGGTTCTAACAATTATAACTTTCAATAACTAATCTGATGTGCAGCTGAGAGAAGTTAAATATAGATAGAATATATTCATTGACATTTTAGATAGACTGCTATGTAAAATGTATAATAACTTGAGCTTGCATTAAAAGAAAGTGTTCATGCTGAATTCTGTTTAATTTTCTTTAAATAGATCTATGTGATTTGATCTAAAAATGGTATTTCTAAAAATGTCACATTATTAAAAGCATGTTAGGTGATACATATTTTTTTTCAAAAACATATTTTTCTTACAAAATTATGCTGTAGTTGTGGTAATTTCTCTGGCGTACTAACCATGATTTTAAAGGAAAATATCTAAATAGAACATAGGACAACATAGTATAACAGAACACAAAATAACAACAGAAAAAATATATTAAAGTACTAATGTAACTGCTTCTTTTTCATATATAAGGGAAATGACAATCTGTGTGGTTATCATGATATTTCCATGATGAAAAGCTTGTCTGGAATACAGTAGTTGTGACTCCTGGTATTGTACTGTTTAAATACTATGACACACTCATTATGCTTTGGCTTTAGTGTGTCCCCTGGGGCTTATGCCCTAGACAATGCAGACATGGTAGAGGCAGGGATTAGTTGCTGAGGAGGGGTCCCAGGGTGTGGCCTTGAGAACTATATATGTACCTCTCCCTCAGCCTCTTGCTTTTTCTGTTTCCTGCCTGTATGATGTAAGAGCAGAGTCCTTCTGTTTATGTTTTATCCGATTCCCACTGCCATGTCCTGAGCTTCACAGACTTCACCTGGCCTAACATGGGAAGAAGGCTCTGTAATATCTCTGAAATCTAAAGCCTCCATGAATAAATAAACCTTCCTTCCCCTAAGTTATGTTTTTCATGTATTTTAAGTCATAGCAGTGAGAATGCTAACTGAAAGAGAAACTAATTAGAATCCATTCATATGAAAAAAAAAACCATATACATAAATGTCTTAGTTTCTTTTTATTTTATTGATGCATTTGAATCACACATCTTAACGTGGTACAAGTTGGCAGAGGCATACATGCAGATCTCTCATTTAACTCTTCCCCAGTTCCTGCCCTATTCCCTCCCACCTCCCTCCTTCTCATGTTTGGCTTACTAACTGACTTTGACATATTCGTGAATGTATACCATGTGCATTATGGTGTTTCCCTCAATGCCCCACCCCCATCACCTTCTGCTGGGTCTCCTTTTTTGCTCATCTTAGGTTTAAACTTCTTGGTCTAGATTCCCTCTTATGATCCCTTTCTCCCTAGCTTCCACATATTAGGGAGAGCATCTGATTTTTACTTTATGTGACTGACTAATCTCACTTAGCATAATGTTTTCCAGTTCCATCCATTTCCCTGCAAATGATTTGATTTTATTCTTCTTAATGAATGACTAAAATTCCATTGTGTACATATGCATAGTATTATATTCTATTCATCTGTTGATCAACATCTTGGCTGATTCCATAGTTTAGCAATTGAGAATCGTGTGGCTATAAATACAGATACACACGCATGGGTATGATTGGTTGGTTATCCTTCTTTTGGGTAGATGCTCAGAAGTGGTATTGCTGGAATATATGGTAGGTTCATTCTCATTCATCTGAGGGCACTCCATACTGTCTTCCAAAGTGGTTGCATTAATTTGCAATCCTACCAACAATGAAATAGAGTTCCCACTTTGCCACACTCTCACCAGCATTTGTTGTTGTGTTTTTAATGATTGCCATTCTAATTGGGGTTAGGTGAAATCTTAGGGTAGTTTTGATTTGCATCTCTCTGATTGCTAATGATGTCGAACATTTTTTCATACATTTATTGGTCACTTGTATTTCTTCTGTTTTGAAGTGTCTATTTAGTTAACTTGCCCATTTTTTGATTGGGTTATATTTTTTTTGATGGTGAGTTTCTTGAGATTTCTGTATATTCTAAATATTAGTCCTCTATCAGAAGAGTAATTGGCAAAAAATTCCTCTAGTTCTGTCTACTCTTTGTTGAGGTTCTTGATAGTTTCCTTTACTTCACAGAAATCCTTCAGTTAAATGCAATCCCACATATTCATCTTCCTTTTAATTTATTCTGCCTTTAGGGTCTTGTTGAGACAGTCTTTATTTGTGCCTATGTGTTGAAGTGTTGGACCTGTGCCCTCTTCAAGTAGCCGCAAGGTCTCTGGCTTGACTTCCAGGTCTTTGATCCATCTTGAATTGACTCTTGTGCAGTGTGAGAAAGTGAAGTTTATTTCAGGTTTTCTGCATATGGTTAGCCAGTTTTACCAAAATCATTTGTTGAAGAGTATTTTTATTTAAAGGTATGTTTTTGACTCCTTTGTCAAAAATCACCTAGCTGTAAGTGTGTAGATTTGTTTCTGAGTCTTCTATTCTGCTCCATTGGTCTATGTTTCTGTTTGTTGTTGTTGTGGCTTTTTTTATTTGTTTTGTTTTGTTTTTCTTTGCCAATATCATGCAGTTTTTATTACTGTGGCTTTGTAGTATAGTTTGAAGTCAGGTATTGTGATGCCTCCTGTATGATTCTTGTTGCTGAGAACTACTTTGGCTATTCTGGGCTTTTTGTTGTTCCAAATGAATTTAAGAACTGATTTTTCTTTGTCTGTGAGGAATGACCTTGGTAATTTAATGGATATCACATTGAATCTCACATTGAATCAGTAGATCACTTTTGGAGGAATGGCCATTTTGGTGATATTTATTTTTCCTCTCCAAGAGCATGAAAGATCTTTCCACCTTCTAAGGTCTTCTTTGATTTTTTTCAATGTTTTATAATTTTCCTTGTAGAGGTCCTTTACCTTCTTAGTTAGGTTTATTCCTAAGTATTTTATTTTTGGGGGGGCATATCATAAGAGAAAATATTTTCTGAATTTCTTTTTCAGAAGATTTATGGTTGGCATACAGAAAAATTTCTGATTTTTTAAGATTAATTTTGTATCTGGAGATGTTTCTTAACAGTCCTGCATACAAATATTTTTGTATGAAATTTATTTTGTGTATTAAATTTCCAAGTTTCTCACATTTACCATTCATTGGTGTATTCAAAAGACAAAGACAAACAAAAGTATAAATAACCAATTCAAAAAATTATATTGCTTACGTGAAATGTGGAGGAAACAAAATTCATATATTTGGTTCATTATAATGATCTTCAGTGAGAAGATAATTATACGTGGTTATTGTCACAGTTATATATAGTGGTTACAATTATGTAACTGCTTATATAAGTAAATTCAATTTTATATAAATGCATACTTAACTGCTGATGCGTTGGTATATAAATGTAGTTGTATAATCATGTAGAAATTTATAATTATACTTGTATATATTTGTATATATATGTATATATAGTTATATATAGTGCAGGTTTTATTTTTTAAAGCATCTTTGACAACTGTGTAAGACAGAATGAAACTGGGTTTAGCTTATTTAACCAAGGAATTTCTTAAAGTTGTTTAATATTGTAGTAGACTGGGACTTCAAATGATATACAGTAGTGTCACAAGTTTAGGCAAAAAAAACAACACAACATATAATGACTCATTTTCTACCTCTCAGAGTAAGTTCTTGGGCTTTACTTTTAATACCATCATAATTTAATAGTCAAAAGGTGCATCATGTGTAGCTTCAAATGAAAATAACTCTATATATCTATTGTTAGACTATTTTCAGTAGACAATCTTAAAAATTAAACATTTTTTTCAAATCTGTATACACCTTAAGTCATCTGCTATTGGTTTATTCTTAACAATAAACAATCTGAATTAATTTAAAATAAATTTGGTTTTAATATCTGGGTTTTATAGGTTGGTACGTGCACATAATGGACCATTAATCTCCCACTTTACTGAATGCTGCATTCTATAACAATGACCAATTGAAAACATGTGCTAAAGTGGCAAGATGATGTTTTGTATCTTACTTAACTTGACTGTATAGTAGCCTGTCTTATGAGTCACAGTGTCAAAATAGAAAGTGACTTCAACAGTATCCCATTATTTTGTATAAAATTTGTTTTACATGTTAAATTAATGAGTTCTAGTTTATTTTCACAGAAATCAGACATCAAATTTCTTGTGATTGATAAGCTGAAAATAATTATTTCTAAAGGCTGCACCAAGTCAGTCCAAATATTTTTAAGGCTGAGCAGCAACATAGTATAGTAGAAGGAATAATAAGCTCAGAGTCAAAATATATGATTCTACTTGTGGTTCTGCTCAAAACTTGGTTTTCTTAACACTGTGTTGCTGTCCTCAGTCTGCTGTAATACAGCTCCTATCGCACCTAACTAATCCACTAAAACAGTTTATTTGATTAAGTTTCTACTTTACTCGTTCTTTCCTCCATTTAGCTTCAAAATCACACTATTCTCATGACTTCACTGCACATTTCTAGTCATCTTTTTGCAGAATTTGCTTCTATTTTTTTCTTTTTTTATTTAATCTCTTAAAGGCAAGTAGTCATAGGTTTGCTATATGAAACTCATTTAAAAATATAGTCAGAGTGGCAATATTTATTTCTATTTGTCTTTTAAATTTTAATAACATTTTCCATAAAAATTAAGGAACAATATTCATATGTTAAAATTTGTGAAAAAGCATATTTCTTTTTAGACCAAGTTCAAAGCAGATGTTATAAAATTAGCCAATTCCACTGACTTTAGCTTTATTTTTTCTCTCAAACATTATGGAAGTACTTCATTATATATTTCATATGTAA
Organism: Graphiurus murinus; assembly: GCA_004027655.1. NCBI lineage: Eukaryota > Metazoa > Chordata > Mammalia > Rodentia > Gliridae > Graphiurus > Graphiurus murinus. The sequence goes on from PVLC010002927.1 coordinate 49,019, forward strand.
TCTGCATAAATGATCTGAGCTGCAGATAAGTCTGCTGGATATAATGTGAAAGAATGAGGTCTAAACATTTTAAAATAATATCATATTATATAACCTTGTATATCTTGCCCTGATTCAAGAGAAGAGAAAATTATTATAGACTTTGTCTTCTGAATTCAATGCCTTCTACCTTGATGATCACTTAAAATGTAAATTAAGCCGGGCGTGGTGGCGCAAGCTTGTAATCCCAGCATTCGGGAGGCTGAGACCAGAGGATCCGGGTTCGAGGCTAGCCTCAGCTACCTAGTGAGGCACTCCGCAACTTAGCGAGACTCAGTTTCAAAATAAAGAATAAAAAAATATATATATAGGGCTGGGGGTATATCTCGGAGGTAGAATGCCCCTGAGTTCAATCCCCAGTACCGCCAAAATAAAAAAATAAAAAAAAAATGTAAATTAAGGGAGAATGAAGCTCTTAGGACTGACTTTGCCTAAAATATCAAAGGTACTAAGTAACAAATTTTACTTGCTATTAAAAAAATCGTTACAATTTTATCAATGTTAAAAAGATTTTGAATTCAACCTATTGTATACCAAGGTCTCTAGTTGCTTGTGTTTCTTAAATCTGGAACTATGTATATTGCAGAAGAAAAAAAAAAGTCACAATTCAACAATGAAGTGCTATGCAGAGAACAACTTAATTTCCTCTATATTTAAAACTGAAATGCCATGGGGAAAATTGTCCATTCATTAGGGTTAGCAGAGTCTCAAAGGTATTCTAGTTTAATTCTCAGGAAACAGTGCAGAGACTCTAAGAATGGCATAGACAGTAAAAGTCATTGTGACACAGGATATTTTTTAGAAGGATTCTAAAAGAAAAGAACTATCCGCCCTGGTGTGCAGGACAAAAGACTGTAAGTTAATATTCTCTTGTTCCCCAAAGAGTATTCTCTCAGTTTCTCAGAACAAAACCTCCATGTTTTTATAGAAAACATAGAAAGTAAAGAGTAAACAAACACTTTAGATAAAATTCAGTAATTTCAGTCAACTGAGCACATTCTTAGTAGTTAAACACATTCTTAGTGGTTTGAAACAAAAACAGACAATAGTCCTTGAATCTTTACAAGAAAATCCCAAAGTTGTTGGAATTGTGTTATGTAGTGACTATTGGTGGCCAATAGTCACAGACAAATCATGAATAACTGACACAAGAAAATTAGAGTTCATTTTTGGAAAATAACAAAAAAGAATTTTCATTTTACATTACACCAATATTTCAATTTTTAAAAATAAACAACAGGTAAAAGGTTTCTTTTTAACCAATTTTTTTCATATTTTGAAAAAAAATGAGCCGGGCATGTTGGTGCAGTCTTGTAATACCAGTACTTGGGAGGCTGAGATGGGAGGATCTGGGTTCACAGCCTACCTCAGTTACTTAGTGAGGCTCTCTGTAACTTAGTGAGACCCTGTTTCAAAAATAAAAAGAGCCGGGCATGGTGGCGCACGCTTGTAATCCCAGCATGTGGGAGGCTGAGACTGGAGGATCTGGGTTCAAGGCCAACCTCAGTTACCTAGTGAGGCACTCTGCAACTTAGTGAGACCTGGTTTCAAAATAAAGAATAAAAGATAGGGCTGGGGTTGTAGCTCAAATGTAGAATGCCCTTGGGTTCAATAACCAAATAAGTGATCATATAACCAAATAGTGACCACTTGCTCCTTACATGTACTCTGCCATTGCCATCCCATTCCCTCACCAGAGGCCCAGACCAATGGGGCTGCCAACCTTGGGCTTAAACCTCCAAACCTATGAGCTAAATAAACCATTTATCTGTAACAAGTTAGTTGTCTCAGATATTTAATTGTAGTAATGCAAAACTGACTAATACACATTTGTTTTAAAACAGAAGATTCTAAGCAATAATTAAGGCAAGACATTAGTAACAACTTGAATTCTGAGAACCTTGAAAAGGATTTTTTAAAATAATTTCTCCCAAGCCAGGCATGGTGGTGCACGCTTGTAATCCCAGAATTTGGGAGGCTGAGACTGGAGGATCCAGGTTCACGGCCGTCCTCAGCTACCTAATGAGGCCCTCTGCAACTTAGTGAGACCTTGTTTCAAAATAAAGAATAAAAAAAAAAAATAGGGCTGGGGGTATAGCTCAGACTTAAAATGACCCTGAGTTCAATCACCAGTACCAAAAAAAAAAAAAAGAGAGAAAATAATAATAATAATAATAATAATAATAATAATAATAATAATAATAATTTCCTCTAAATAAATTTAGAGATAAACATGACTTTAACTACATAGAATTACAGTTTACATGTAACTGTGTTGAGAGGCTATTTCTAGAAAGTTTATTAGCATCATCCCAGCCATAGATGGTCTCCTTCAGGACCCTCACAATTCCACAAAATTCAAAGTATCATTGACAACCAGTCATTTTTTAACAACTTTAATTATTTAATCCCTTTTGCTGGGTAATGAATATAAATTCCTGGTGCAGTTGGGCAGGGTCCTTGAATTCTAGTATTTTCATTGTCCTTACAGAACTAGAATCAGAAAGGGCCATAATGACTTTCTATAGCTGGAGGCTGAGAAAAATGCCTGTTATGTCTAGTCAATAAAGTAATCTATTGCAAAACTGGCCTTGAACACCCAGAGAACAGCCAAGAAAATACTGAGTGCTAGCTATGAAATCTATCAAAACTTCCTCAAGCACACTCAAATGTTTCTTTTATTTCAATACCTTTCTTGAAAAAACAAACTATAAGTTTGATTTAGCCCACCGATTGTCCTATAGCAAACACAAAAATAGCTAATGCCAATCCTGAGGGGTAAAATTTTCTATAAAATATGTATGGACACTAGCTCAGGAGACAGTCTCCCATTAATGTTGATTTCTGAACTTTTTATTCTGAGAAATAAATTTCATTTCTATTTTTAATTTTTATAATGTATAAAAATTTTAATTGGTACATATTCAAATGATTTAATTGTTTAACAGCATGTGATTAAGCTCTTGTTAAAGAAATACAGCCTCTTCAGCTCACAAAGATATTCTTATAGTTTTCATTTCAATTGTTTATTCATTTATTTATTTATTTACTTTTGTGGTGGAGATTATTTAACCCAGGGACATTCTAACACTGAGTTACACCCGCAGCCCTTTTTATTTTTTATTCTGAAACAGGGTCTCATTAAAGTACCATGCTCCGGCTTTTTTGGTACAATCCTCCTGTCTCAGCCTCCCAAGTACTGGGATGATAGTTATGCACCACCATAACTAGCTCCATATCAATGTGTGTATATGTGAGGGGGCATAGAACTGGATCATCACTGTGAGAAATCTGAGAGAAAGAAAGAAAATACCAGCCCAAACAGGTCTTTTATAATACAAGGGCTCTACATATTATTATTCTATTTATTTATTTATGGTACTGGGGATTGAACCCAGGGTTGTTCTTCCCTGAGCTAATCCCAGCTCTTGTTTATCTTTTATTTTGAAACAGGATCTCCATAAGTTATAGTGCTCTGGCCTGGAACTCATAATCACCCTGACTCAGTCTCCCAAATACTGAGATTACAGGTAGTTTTATTATTCTACTTATATGTGAACAGAAATGTTTGGGTAAAGAAAACTGATCACATTTGCAAATAAATTCAATCCTACAATCCTATGAATAATTCAAATTGTGCCTTACGATTGCTATAAAAGAAAACAAATTTTTTACATGGTAAAGGGAATTGAACCCTAGAGTGTTAAACCACTGAGATGTACCAGAGCTCTTTTTATTTTATATTTTGAAACAGAGTCTTGCAAAGTTGCCAAAGATGGTCTTGGGCTCAATCCTTTTATTTCAGTCCCCCAAGTTCTGAAATTACATACATATGCTACTGTGCCAGACAGAAATTTATTTTTAAAGCTGTCCCAGAGGAGCCCAAGATGGCATCTGAGTGAAACACCTCTCTTCAGGTGCTGTGAGCTCAAATCAAATCTGTCATAAAAGCAGCTTCTTGATGGAAGAAAAAAAGCAACAAAAAAAGTGAACAAAGCAATGAAAATTGAACTATAGCTAAAGAGACCCCAGAAAGCTGACCAGGGAGAGCAAAGGAGCCCATCCGTACAGCAGCAGTGCCACACCATGGAGCAGCAGCAGCCATTAACTCGGCTGCCCAGCACAGGGATCTAATAACACAGAGATATCTAGCAACCTCCTGCATACTCAGCGACCAGATGTGGAGTAAGCTACTATGGAACACCACACCCTATTCAGGCAGCATACCCCTGCAGGATCAACAGCGATCAAGAACACCTGGCAAAACCAGCTTAAGCCTCTGGCAAGGACACCCCAGATCACCCCTCCCAACAGAGCCAGAGAAACAGGGATCTGTAAGTTAAATTGCAACCTCAGGGTGTGGGGACCCCTATACAAAGGACAGACTCTGTCACCTGCCCTTCTAGAGATTGGTTAGAAGCAGAAGTGTGGGAGGGACCCAGTGCACACAGGGCATAGAGAACTTCCAGGTACCCTGGAAAATGCCCAGAATTTAGATTGCACTCCTGCCACCAGCAAATGCAGAGTAAGCGACACAGACAGGCCCTGTGGAGAGTACAGAGACACAAGCTTTCAGCGGGAGAGGTACCAGCAGAACTCCCTGCCTGCACTGACAGAGAGAGAAAATATGAATGCCAGAGACAAGCTTGAAAATTTAATAGAGTGAGCAGATATTTAAAAGCTGAAAATACCCATGCAGATCCAAATGGACTGCAGAGGAGAACTCACCTCTGAACTTACAAACTAGCAGGGTTTGGTTTTTGTTTCTTGTTGTTGTTATTTGGTTTTGGGTTTGTGTGTGTGTGTGTGTGTGTGTGTGTGTGTGTGTGTGTGTGTGTGTGTCCTGTTTCTTTGTTTTTACTCTGTATTCATTTTGTATTGCCTTGATTTATTTGTTTGTTTGGATGATTAGTTGCTTTGTTATTTTTTGCTCAGTTTGTTGATCTCCTCCTTATCTCTTTTACAAGCTTCCATATCTCTCTCCCATCTATATTCTTCTCAACAAACCAACTAGAGGCAAACCAATTAGAATCACACCAGACCTCCCAAGTCAAGTCATGAAAGCCAAGAGGGGCTGGAGTAACATATTCCAAACTCTGAAAGAAAATAACTTGCAGCCAAGATTCTTCTACCCAGCAAAACTCTCTTTCAAAATTGATGGGGAAATAAAAACCTTCCATGACAAAGAGAAACTGAAAGAATTTATGTCCTCCAAATCAGCACTAGAGAAAATATTCAAAGAGATTAACTACAAAGAAGAACTAAGAAGTGAACCTCAGAACCAGAGAAACAATAATTTCCAGGAAACAAACAAATAAGCAAAGAATAATAAACACCACTGAGAACAGAAATCAAAACTCAAAATGTTAGGAATTAAAAAATCATCTCTCAATAATCACACTGAATATAAATGGTCTCAACTCCTCAATAAAAAGACACAAAATGGATTTAAACCCAGAATCCATCTATATGCTGCCTGCAAGAAACACACCTTACAAGCAAAGAGTCCCACAAGCTAAAGGTGAAGGGCTGGAGTAAGGTAATCCATGCCAATGGAACTTGAATACAAGCAGGAGTAGCAACCATGATATCAGATAAATTAGACTTCAAGCCTAAGCTTATCAGAAGAGACAAAGCAAGTCATTTTTTACTAGTAAAAGGAACAATCCAGCAAGAAGAAATAACAATTATCAACATCTATGCCCCAAACATAGGTGCAGCCACTTTCATAAAACAAACTCTGTATGATATAAAGATACACATAGATCACAATACACTAATATTGGGAGACTTCAATACTCCTCTCACATCACTATACCGATCTTCTAACCAAAAGGTCAGTAAAGAAGCCTCAGACCTAAAGAATGCCATAAACCAAATGGATCTATTAGACATGTATAGACTCTTTCACCCAACTACAGCTGAATTCACATTTTTTTTCAGCTGCACATGGAACCTTCTCCAAAATAGACCACATTCTTGGTCACAAAGCGAGCACTGGAAAATTCAAAAAATGTAACAAAATTCCCTGAATCATTTCAGACCACAATAGAGTGAAACTAGATACCAACTCTAAGAAGTCCCAGAGTAACCATGGAAACACATGGAGACTGAACACCACACTGCTGAATGAAGTTTGGGTCATAGAAGAAGTAAGGGAAGAAATTAAAAAATTCCTAGAAAACAATGAGAACAGAGACACAACATATCAAAACCTCTGGGACACGTTGAAGGCAGTACTAAGAGGAAAATTTATAGCATGGAGTGCCAACATAGGAAGAACAGAAAATCACCAAATAAATAACCTAATGGCAAAGCTCAAAGCACTCAAAAAACAAGAACAATCTAACCCCTAAAGCTAGTAGAAGACAGGAAATTATGAAAATCAGAGCAAAATTAATGAAGTAGAGAATAAAAAAAAATAGAAAAAAATCAACAAAACCAAAATCTGGTTTCTTGAAAAAATAAACAAGATAGATAAACCATTGGCCAACCTAACCAAAAAGAAAAAAAAAGAGAGAGAATCAACCCAAATTACTAAAATAAGACATGAAAAAGGGATATTACCACCAACAGTATGCAAATACAGAGGATCATCAGAAACTATTTTGAAAAACATTACTCCAAAAAAATGGAAATTCTGGAAGGAACTGACAGATTTATAGACACATATCACCTTCCTAAATTGAGTCAAGGAGATATAGAAAACTTACACTGAACAATAACAATCAAAGACATAGAAATAGCAATAAAGAATTTACCATCAAACAAAAGCCCGGGGACAGATGGTTTTCCATGTGAATTTTATAAAACATTTATAGAAGAGCTAATCCCAATACTCCTCAAACTATTCCATGAAATAGAAAGAAAGAGGACCCTCCCAAACACATTCTATGAAGCCAACATCACATTAATACCAAAGCTAAATAAAGACAGCTCAAGAAAAAGAAAACTATAGGCCTATATCATTGATGAACTTAGATGCAAAACTGCTAAACAAAATACTAGCAGTGCTCATTCAAAACCACATCAAGAAAATTATATGCTATGACCAAGTCGCTTTCATCCTAGGGATGAAAGGCTGGTTCAGCATACGAAAAACAATCCATGTAATTCACCATATAAACAGAATCAAAGACAAAAATCACATGATCATCTCAATTGATACTGAAAAAGCATTTGACAAGATCCAACACCCATTCATGCTAAAAGCACTGCAGAGAATTGGAATAAAAGGAACATACCTCAACATCATAGAGGCAATATATAATAGGCCCACAGCCAACATCATATTAAATGGAGAAAAACTGCAAGAGTTCCCACTAAAAACCGGAACAAGGCAAGGATGTCCATTATCACCTCTTCTGTTCAATACAGTACTTGAGATTCTAGCCAAAGCAATAAGGCATGAGAAGTAAATCAAAGGGGTAAAAATAGGGAAAGAACTAAAACTATTCCTTTTTGCAGATGATATGATACTATACTTAGAAGACACAACAAAGTCAAACAAAAAACTTATAGAACTGATCAACAGATTCAGCAGTGTCTGAATACAAAATCAATCTTAAAAAATCAGAACGCTTCCTGTATGCCAACAATAAATCCACTGAAAAGGAAATCCAGAAAACAATTCCACTCACAATAGCTCCCCCCAAAATAAAATACTTAGGAATAAATCTAACGAAGGAGGTAAAAGACCTGTATAAGGAAAACTATATAAAGGTGAAAAAAGAAATTGATGAAGATCTTAGAAGATGGAAAGATCTTCCATGCTCTTGGATAGGCAGAATAAATACCATCAAAATGACCATCCTCTCAAAAATTATCTATAGATTCAATGCAAAACCCATGAAATTACCAAAGTAACCCCTCACAGACACAGAAAAATGAGTCCTTAAATTCATTCAGAACAACAAAAAGCCTAGAATACTCAAAATAGTTCTTAGCAACAAGAACGATGCAAGAGGTATCACAATACCTGACTTCAAACTCTACTACAAAGCCACAGTAATAAAAACAGGATGGTATTGGCCCCAAAACAGACACATAGACCAATGGAGCAGAATAGAAGACTCAGAAACAGACCCATGTGCTTACAGCCAACTGATTTTTGACAAAGTAGCCAAAAATATACACTGGAAAAAAGATAGCCTTTTCAACAAATGGTGTTACCAAAACTGGTTAACCATATGCAGGAAAATGAAAATAAACTCTACTTTCTCACCCTGCACAACAGTCAACTCAAGGTGAATCAAAGACCTGGCAGTCAGGCCAGAGACCTTGCAGCTACTTGAAGAGGGCATAGGGCCAACACTACAACACATAGGCACAGGTAAAAACTTTCTCAACAAGACTCCCAAAGCACAAACAACTCAAAGGAAGATCAATACATGGGATTGCATTAAACTGAAGAGCTTCTGTGCAGCAAAGGAAACTATTAAGGACCTCAACCGAGAGCCCACAGAGTAGGAGAAAAATTTTGCCAGCTACTCTTCTGATAGAGGACTAATATCTAGGCTATATAGAGAACTCAAGAAATTCTCAGCTAAGAAAGCAAATAACCCAATCAAAAATGGGCCAAGAATCTAAAGAGACACCTCACAAAAGAAGAAATACAAATGACCAATAAATGTATGAGGAAATGTTCTACATCAATCAGAGAAATGCAAATCAAAACTACCTTGAGATTTCACCTAACTCCAATCAGAATGGCAATCATAAAAACATGAACAACAACAAATGCTCAAGAGGGTGTGGAGAAGTGAGAACCCTAATACATTGGTGTTGGGATTGCAAATTAGTGCAACCACTTTGGATAGCCAGAATAAAGGTTATGGAGGTTCCTTAGATGAATGGGAATGAACCTACAATATGATCCAGCAATACCACTTTTGGGTATCTATCCAAAAGAATGGAAACCAAACTATCAGACAGATGTATGCATATCTATGTTTATAGCTGCACAATTCACAATTGCCAAACTATGGAAACAGCCAAGATGTCCATTGACAGATGAATGGATTACAAAACTATGGAACATGTACACAATGGAATTTTACACAGCCATAAAGAATAACAAAATAATGTTATTTGCAGGAAATGGATGGAACTGGAAAACATTATGATAAGTGAGATTAGTCAGTCACAAAAAGTAAAAAAGCATATGTTCTCCCTAATATGCAGGTGCTAGGGAGAAGATGGGGCATAAGAGAAATTCCAGATAAAAAAAGAGAAACCCTAGATAAGCAAAGAAGTTGACTTAACTGAGGGTGATGGGGGGGCACCCTAATGCACATGATGTACTTTCACAAATATATCAAAGTTAATCACTAAACTGAACTTGAGAGGGAGGGAGGATGAGGGAGTGGGGTAGGAATTAGGGAAGGGGTTAAATGAGAAATGTGTGCATATATACCTTTATCAGCTTGTACCTAACAAAGATATATGATTACAAAGCACCAATTAATAATAATAATAATAAAAAGCTGTCCCTCTGGTTTTACTGATTTCAAAGAACTATAGTGTAAGTAATTAATATAATAATTTAATTTTTATGTGAACATATATCCAATATCATAAAGCATTCAAAACTAGAATCTTATATTTGAAAGACACCTTTGAATTTAAATGGTTCAAATACCTTTCTCACAGATACGTAACAAGAGTCAATAAGATAAAGTGAACTCTGATGGTACATAACTAATTACTTCCAGTAATATGTCTGTAAAGTATATAGATACATGTAGAAGTATACACCTACACATATTTCTTTCTAATATCTAGAATTCTTTTAAGATTTTTATTTGAAGATTCTACCATAGGTTGAATATTTACACAACACCAAAGTGTATCTTTTGAAACACTAACCCTTAAGATGATGGCATTAAAAAGTAGAGAATTTGGGAGGTGCTTAAGTTATGAAAGCAGAGCACTTAAAAGAGAATTAGTACCCTTATACAAAGGCCTAAAAGAGACGTCTGTTGCCTCCCACCATGTGAGGGTATAGTGTGAAGGCCCATCTATGAAAGAAAAAGTGGGACTACATCAGATGCCATATCAGTCTTAATCTTGGACTTCTCATTTTCCAGAAATAAAATTTCTGTTCTTTATAACTTTCCTTTTTGGATATTTTGCAATAGCAGCCCAAACACTGTAAGTCAGACTTTAGCTGAATAACTCACATGATCTCCTAATATTATAGAAGATATAAAAAGATTGCCAGAATGAGAAAAATGGAGGAAGCTAGTCATGTTTTCTTTGTCCTGATAAAATATCACACTATTCAGAATGCAGATTTGTGTTACGGCGTTTGCAAATTACAATTTTGTCTTACAGTGATGCTGCAAAAACAACCATATGTACAAAATATTAATCACATTTTGATAGTATATTATTCCCAAATTAAGTTAAGCTGTACTACTTTATTGCTCAAGATTTCATCTATTTTGAGGTTTAATTAACTCATTTGTTTTGTTTAAATTCACTTCTTACATGAAGTTTAATCCTTTAGATATTATGGTGGTACCCTACTGTACATCATTTGTACCATAAGTTTTAAGACAATGTCTCTTGTATAACTAATCTGAAATTTAATATTTCCAAATAAATAAATCTCTATAGGATGAATGCTCCTTAAAAGCAACAAGTAAAATAATAATAATAATAATAATAATAATAATAATAATAATAATAATAATAATAAATTTGAGCCTGTATCCCGGTACTTCAGAGGCTAAGACAAGAGAATCACAGGTTCAAGACAAGCTTCAGCAACTTGGTGAAACCCTCAGAAACTTAGTAACTCTGCTTCAAAATTAAAAAATACAAAAAGGGCTGGGCATCCTGCTTGGAGTTAAAATGACCTGAATGCAATCCCCAGGGCCATATCAAGTAGCAAATTGCAAACTAATTTTTGGAGTGTGCGTGTGACACTGGTGATTGAACCCAGGGGTGCTTTTTTACTGAGCTACACACTCATTCCTTCTATTTTGATGCAAGCTCTCTATTAGTTATTGGCCTCAAACCTGTCCTCCTGCTCATCCTCCCAAGAACTGGTATTATAGGCATGTGCCACCATGTCTGTTCTGGATATATAGCATATTCTTTTTTTTTTTTTTTTGTGGTACTAGGGATTGAACTCAGGGGCATTCTACCTCCGAGCTATACCCCCAGCCCTATTTTTTGTTCTTTATTTTGAAACCGAATCTCACTAAGTTGTGGAGTGCCTCACTAGGTAGCTGAGGCTGGCCGCGAACCCGGATCCTCCGGTCTCAGCCTCCCGAATGCTGGGATTACAAGCGTGCACCACCACGCCCAGCTTAGCATATTCTTAATTAAGGAAGAGTAAATAAAAATACATGCTAACCCCAAATATCTATAGAACATTGTTTACAATCCGCCCCAGGGAAGATAACTGAACATTGTTGTATGTATTCATCCATTGTCTGTGGCAAAAACTCAATACCATGAGTTGGGTAAGTTACAGAGAAAGAAGTTTATTTTCACTCATGGTTTAGTCCAAGACTGAAAGGAGACATCTGGTGATGGCTGTCTTGCTGGTAAGTCTCAAGGTAGCACAGGAAATCCCATGGCAAGAGAAAAGAAATGAATGTTTGCACCCTTTGGTTTCTGTCTCTCTCTTCTTATAAAGTCACCAGGATTCAACCATGTGTGCTCCACCCTCATGACCTTCTCTGACCTTAGTGCCTCCAAGTCTTGTTTCTAAACATCAGAGTTGGGTGTCTACTCCCTTAATTCCTCAAATTAGGAATGAAGCTCCAATATGAGTTTCAGAGGGTATAAATCGTATTGAAACCATAGCATCATATAGTTCTTATTTCTTTCAAATTTTTCATAAAGATATTGTAATAACACATGAAATCTCACTATGTTGAAAACAGAATAAATTCAGGAGGAAAATAAAATATACTTATATTTCTCTTACTTAATGCTTTAATATAAATTAAAATAATCAATTTGTTGCATGTATTATGAACATGCTAAATCTAAATGAATACTTTCTCAAATTTTATAGCTTTAGAAATAGTATTCAAAAATATTTGTGATATGAAGGGAGAAAATAAAAGTGTCACATCCTCTCATGGTTACTCATCACAAGACTGAAAATGTGCCCTTTTTTTAAAAGAAAAAGCATGCTACTACTATAAATATATTTTAAGAAAATGGCACAGTGAGATTATAAGTATAAAGTAAGAGAATTCTAAAGAACCTGGAGGGATAAAGTCTGAACTGGTTTGAGAATTTTTCATTTTCTGAAATTATTGCCATTTTAAGAAACAAAATGAAGATCTTGTAATGATTGTATTCTGTTATCCCTGAGCACTTGACAAAGACTTTAAGAAAACATCATCTGTAAATGGGAGTTGAAACATCCTTCTTTGTTCTTTGTCCTCACTGCTTATATGAGTTCATTTTTAGGAAAGGTATTCCTAAATCTATATGCTTAGCATGATGTATAGAAACTTTTTCATTACAACTATAAATTAACTCCTTATCAAGTGCATAATAAATAGATTTATGGGCTTGAAAAACATAATCTTTTTCAAGCCTAACCACATTTAAACATTTTAAGTACTTTCTAATCAACTGATTAGGAAAGTGCATGAACCAATATCTATGACCTATGCAAACAGAAATTTATTGTTCTTACTACCTTAATGTTTTTCAAATAAAACTAAAAGCAAAAGCTCTGAGCGAATGTGATTTCTTTCATTCTTGCTTTTGGTGTTTACGCAAGCTCTATTAGCTAAAAAGAAAATTATTTAAAAAAGCATTTTTGTATATGTCAAGCCCAATAGAGTTTATATATTAACAGCAGCAAGCAATTAGTGAATAGTTGTTTTATTTCAGGCTTCATATAAAGCAGCATATAAATTTAATCTTATGCACAAAAACAAAAACAGAACAAAACAAAAACCCCAAACTGAGACTTGAGATATGAAGAGATTCTTTTCAAGATGTATACATTGAAAAGGGATTTAGATGATGATGACCCAAACTAAAGATTCTCTACTTAATTATCCACTCATTATGAAATAAGTACTATGCAGCTTTAAAATTTTCACCTTATCAATATTTTCATGATGTAGATATGACATGAAATAGTAACTATGGGCAGTGATGATGCGTTGAACATGTGTTCCATGTGTATCTGCAAAATTTATAATACTCTGTTAAAATGTTCATTTGTGTTCTAAGGAAAGTACTTTTAAACCTCATTGTTCATCAGAAAATTAATAAAAGAAATGTACATTTGTATCTCTTTGAATCTTGCTATAATGTATAATTTCAATGCACTGATGAAAGAACAAAATTTACTTTGATACACGTTATTTTAAAAACAAATTATTTACTCCAAGTACTTAAAGACTGTGTTATTATGATGTCTGAATTAGAGTGCAAGTTGCACCATTTTCATTGCAAATGAGGTGATCTAGTGGATTTCTATACCATTGTCTACTGTATTCACCATACTCTAATCCCACTAGAAGACAAGATGTATTCAATGCATTACTAAAGAAGCACTCCTTAATTGAATAGAATTAGAAAGCCAGATATCATCTGATTAATTTGAGTGATCTTAAAACACAATTTCTCATGAGAGAGATAGAGTGGGATGTACTGTTATATTGGTTCTATATCTATGGGTATTTTACATTAAATTAATTAGTCTATTAACATTTTTGTTTACATTCACAGAGTGAAAAAATATGGACTGCATAACAGCATCAAAACTGTTTAATATATTTTTAAAAAGTGAAATTCAAAATGCAGGAATCCTTTGGCCCCTTGAGAACAAGTTCATTGATTTCTTCTAAAATTGGCCATCTGATAGTATCATTTCAAAGTGCACTGACGTTGCAAAAGATAAACTTTGCTTCTCTGGAGGATGTGGCTAGGTGATTCCACTCTATGTACAAAGATTATAGTAATCAAATGTCACAATGATATAAAATTATTCCATGGAATTGGATAGTACCTACAACAGCAGGGCTTCTCACAGAGAGAAGATTCTTTGGGCTGGGAGGACATGAGCAGGATAAGAATTAAATTTGGAGGCTTCAGGTAAAAAACAAGGGCCCAGTGGTGTTAGCACTGATGCTAACACCATTCTGGGACAGTTTTCTCCTCACTTGCCATCTCAGATATTCTCAGGCTTCTCTCTATGCTCTTATACTGGGAAATTTTATGTTATCCTTCCAATTTCCAGATTTAGGTAGGTACGAGAATTAAGTGTAGCTATTGCTTGTTAAAATTTCCAAAAGAGTGATTTTGATTCCAGGGATTTTAGATGAACCTAATAATCTGTATTTTAAATGAGGATCTCAGCTGATTCCAGTATAGATAAAGCAAGCCCCGCTACCTATTGTAGTCCTGGAATAAATGAAGTTACCTCAAATCACATAATGTAAAACTGAGATAGCAAAATCTGGCAGAATATTTTCAGGGGGTTATGTTGCTGACTGAATATAATCTAACACATAGAAATACCAGGCATGTTGAGACACACCTGTAATCTGACTACTTGGGGGACTGAGATAGGAAGATCACAGATTTGAGGCCAGCCTCAGCAATTTAGTAAAACCCAAATAAGATAGATAGATAGATAGATAAATAAATAAATAAATAAATAAATAAATAAATAAATAAATAAATAAATGTCTGGGAGTGTAGCTCAGAGGTAGAATGTTCCTGGATTCAATCCTGCGTGCCACAAAAATAACTAACTAACTAAATAAATAAATCAATAAATAGAATCTTATAGACAACAAAAGTAAATATAAAATAAAATGAAAAATATAAAATAAAAGTGATATTTAGAGGCAAACCAATTAGAATCACAGAGAGCCCACAGAGTGGAGAAAATATTTTCCAGATACTCCTCCAACAGAGGACCAATATCTGGCATATACAGAGGACTCAAGAAACTCACAACTAAGAAAACAAATAAAAAATAAAAAAATGAACAGGTGATCTAAATAGACACTTCACAAAAGAAGAAATACAAATGGCCAATAAGTGTATGAGGAAATGTTCAACGTCATCAGAAATCAGAGAGATGCAAATCAAAACTACCTTGAGATTTCACCTAACCCCAATTTTAATGGAAATCATCAAAAACACAAACAACAACAAATGCTGGCGAGGGTGTGGAGAAGTGGGAAACCTAATACATTGTTGGTGGGATTGCAAATTAGTGCAACCACTTTGGAAAACAGTATGGAGGAGTCTCAGGATTCTCAGACGAATGGGAATGAACCTACCATATGATCCAGCAATATCACTTCTGGGTAGATACCCAAAAGAATGGAAACCAAATTATCAGACTAATGCACGTGTGTCTATGTTTATAGTTGCACAATTCACAATTGCTAAAATATAGTACTGGCTATGATGTCCATCAACAGATGAATGGATTACAAAACTATGGGATATGTGCACAATGGAATTTTGCTCAGCCATAAAGAACAAAATCATGTCATTTGCAGGGAAATGGATGGAACTTGAAAACTTTATACTAAGTGAGATTAGTCAATCACAAAATGTAAAATGTCAGATGCTATCCCTAATATGCAGAAGCTAGACAGAAAGTGGGTCATAAGAGGAACTCTAGACAAAGGAGAAACCTTAGATGAGCAAAGAAGGTGATTTAATAGTAGTTTATTGGTAAGGGGGAGGAAACACCCTAATATGGATGATATACATTCACAAACATATCAAAGACAACCACTAGACTGTACATGAGAAGGAGGGAGGGGGAGAAATTGGGGCAGGAATTAGGGAAGAGCTAAATGAAAGATGTATGCATGAATGTTTCTACCAGCTTGTCCTTCACAAAGATGTATGATTACAATGCACAAATAAAAGAAAATTAATTAATTAATTAATTAGGAGGAAAGGATGAGAGGAAGGGAGAAAAGAAGGAAGGAAAGAAAATTTTGTAATTTCAGTGCCTAGATATTGGTTTTGCTTTATTCCTAAGCATGAACAGGGAGAATTGCTAACTAAGTACCCTCATTTACAAGGGTAAGAGGTCAAGAAAAAAATATATATAAATTTATACATATATTTGTGTGTATGTGTGTGTGTGCACGTGTGTGTATACACTAAAATGTTCCACCAGAGGCAAAGATATTGTATACTTAATTTTTTTTTTTTTTTGCAGTACTGGGGATTGAAATCAGGAGCGTTCTACCTTCGAGCTATACCCCCAGCCCTATTTTTTATTCTTTATTTTGAAACCGGGTCTCATTAAGTTGCGGAGGGCCTCACTAGGTAGCTGAGGCTGGCCGCGAACCCGGATCCTCTGGTCTCAGCCTCCGAATGCTGGGATTACAAGCGTGCGCCACCACGCCTGGCTGTATACTTAAAATTTTAAAGTTTAAACTTTACAACTGGACATGAAACTGTTAATAGCATTAAAATTTGCTACCCTGTAAGTTATTCTTCAAAATTTGTCCATAGAGCATCTTTGTTATAGGTGAGATTTGAAATACTCTGCAGAGGCATAAAGCAAACAATGTACCCAAGATCACTGCAGGAATGTGAATTTCTCCAAAGGACTTTGTTGTCTGATCTCTAGGAGGCGCTACTTTATTCTTACCTTCTAGAGGAGGAAGTTGTTCAGTTCCCTACATTGTCATCTGTAAACTCTTGAGAACATTAGTTAATTCAAACTAACATAAATTATTTAAAAGAAAATATTAATTTCATTTATTATTAGAGATAGTTCAAAAGCATTCTAAAATATAACTGAGCAAAAGTAGTAGTAATAGAATTCTAATTATTATTTGGAAGTCAATACTGTTGGAATTATCTAAATGTTTTCATATGCATTGAGTATTTTTGATTCTAAATAACATTGAACACAAGAGAGGAATGAAAGTTTCATTTGCAGTATACAGCTGAGCAGGTGAGACTGAAGCAGGTCATCACTTCTCCAATGTCACACAAATGGTAAACTACAAGATCACTCTAAAAATTCAGTTCTTATGTTCCGTACTCATGGTTTTCTACAGCATAT
The DNA here is from genome assembly GCA_004027655.1 of Graphiurus murinus. Classification (NCBI taxonomy): domain Eukaryota; kingdom Metazoa; phylum Chordata; class Mammalia; order Rodentia; family Gliridae; genus Graphiurus; species Graphiurus murinus. Next base: position 66,102 of record PVLC010002927.1, read on the forward strand.
CAATCAAAAGAGGTATATTCATACCATTGCTTACTGGTGTATTTTTTCTCAACTCCTAGCCTAATCATTTTTTTCTTCTCATCTCCATATACTACGTTTCATTTTAATATAAGTAATATTTAGAGACTTCAAGATGTAGTCCTTATCTCAAACTAGGTCAGGGTTTCAACTGGTGTTGGTCATATGGTAGAATCTTGATAAATGTTTAAGAAAATGAATAAAGTTCTATTTTATATAATATTCTCAAGTGATGAAATTTTCTAAATTTGTATAATTGATTTCATAAAGTGATGCTTCATTTAATGTTTCTGTTTTCAAGGAGCATTAAGCTACATTAAAATATGAAGGACAAATATCACACTGGCATTTCCTCAAGTTCTGGCCCTTTGCCCTCTTACCAGGGTTGCCAGAGTCACTTAGCATTTCTCTGAGATTCTCAGGCTGCCTCACCCTCACCCACCCACCCCACCTGACATGCAGAAAATGGAATTGGTGTTTGCATGGGAATCCATGCATGGGAGTCCCCCAAACTGGGAAATTTGTGATCTACCTACACATTTATGCCTTTTGGGGTAAATCACTGAAATAATTTTGCTATTTTCCTGTCATCCTTAGGATTCAGAATAAATAATCTTCATGTTTTCTTAAAGCTAAAAATCCTGATTTCTAATCCATTGCTCCCTCTTTCTTCCATCTGTTTTATTTTCTGTCATGTCCATGTCTGGATTATTTCATTGTAAAATACTGAGAAATGAGAAAAACCTTGTAAATTTAAAACCTGGTGATATTTCAGGTAATGGAGGCTTAGTGGAAATATACTGGTAAAAAATAATTTTAGTAAGAGTTATCTACGGGTGTAAGTAACTCAACATAATCAATTTTAAAATATGTGATTTCAGTGCTCCTGAAGTTTCACATCTTAGAAAGGGCATATCAATCTAGAAATGCTTGATGGGCTTCAGGCTAGCAATTATACACTATTTTCTATTAAATGACATAGGAGACTTGCTAAATATATTTTAAAATATTTTAATTAGCTTATGAAAGGTATCTAGAAAAAGAAAACTTTTAGAACATTCGTTTCCAAAACATATTTTTAGAAATGCAATAACATTGGGAGAAATGAACAATTTAACCCTTTCTCATTTAGCTCCTGGAGACTGTTATTCCACAGTCTCACTTACATGCTGGAGGGAAGGGAGAACAAAGGTAGTATCCTTCACAGTTCTCAGAGGAGTTGTTTTAATAGAATACCATCATGGCTGCAGATCTCATTTTCCCATAAAAATGTTCAGAGCTCAATCTCTTGGAATGGCTGTGTTTACCACCACTGATGTTTATAATCAGTGTTAACACGGGAAACTTATACAGTCAGCCAGGCAGTCTTTTTCTTCTCTTGTTAACTAGGCTTGTTATTACTGTTTCCTCAATTTCCTAGAGGATTCATGAACATAATCATGTCAGCTGCTAAACTGGTGGGAATTAAAGCTATTCTACATTTTGAAAGCATTAGCATGTGCCAACTTAGAAACTACATAAATTAATGCTTTGCTTTCCACTTTTAAAAACTTCTATGAACTCTTAGCTTGGTGGATATGTATTGTCAGCATAGTACAAGTGAAATTTTGGTGATTACCTACTTAATTGGAACATTACACTACCAGTCAGAATAATGAAGCTCTCAAAGTGGTTTTACTTGGGTTTTGTTATTGTTATTACTTGTTTGAATAATTTTGTTCAACTCTTTATGCTTATTATACTATTACTCTATAAATAAAATACCTAAATTTAATTTGCATTTAAAACATAATACTTTATTTCAACAAAGTAGTTTTTATTTTTAAAATAATATTTTTTCTCATTATAAAAAGGATTTATAAACATAATAGGAATTTATATAACAAATTAATATGTAAATGAAAAATTACAATGAAAGTTATTTGTAATCCTACAGCCCAGAAGCGATGATGCTTAATATTATGGTGTATTCCATTATTTTCCTTATGTATATAATCTAAAATAATATGGCTTCCTCCCTTAATGTTCCTCAAAAGGTGATCTCCTTGAATACATTACATCTTTGTTATGGTTTGCATATAGAATGTGGCCTGGAGAAGCTCACGTCTTGGCAATGCAAACATGTTCAGAAATGAAAAAATTGAATTAGAAGCGTTCTAATCTCACCAGGCATGGTGGCACATACTTGTAATCCCAGAACTAGAGATAGAAGGATTATAGGTTCAAGGACAGTCTCAACAAATAGTGAGACTCTCATCAACCTAGTGAGACCCTGTTTCCAAATAAAAAATAAAATAGGACTGGAGGTGTGGCTCTGAGGTCAAATGACCTTGGGTTCAATCCCCAGAACACAATAAATAAATAAATAGATGATAGATAGACAGATGATAAATAGATAGGTATATAAACAAACAAAATACATAGGTTATAATCTCATTAATTGATTTGTGCACTGATGGATTAACGATTTTACTGGATCTATTGGGTGATAATACAGGTGGGTATGGTATGGCTGGAGGAGGTAGTTCACTCCGGGTGTGACTCTGGGAGTTATATATGACCACCATCCCCTCCCCTTGCTGCCTCTCTGTTTTCATCCTCCATGACACCGAGAGAAGTGTCCCTTCTGCCATTTATGAGTTGGAGTGGGCCCTGTGGACTCAAAGTCCTGAAACAATGGGCCCCAATAAATTTCTCTTCCTCTATATTTTGAATGTCAGATATTTAGATCACAGCGGTAAAACTATCTTGTCAAACTATCTTGTCTAAATACTTTCTTATCTGCTTTCATTTTTCCCAAATATTTAATTAATGTTATGTGTCTCTAGCTCTATGAAGTCACAGATTATACCTGTTTTATTTATCCTTATAGTTCAGTATTAGTACAGTGTTGTGCAGATAATATGGCTCCACAGATATTTTATTGAATATCTAAATATCTTCACCTCTGAACAATATCTGAATTTTATTCTATGGCAATAAACTGTATTTTCATTACTATGGGGAGTGTTTAAACTTTGTTGTTGTTGCTCTTCTTCTTCTTCTTCTTCTTCTTCTTCTTCTTCTTCTTCTTCTTCTTCTTCTTCCTATCATTATATTTCCATTGCTAGTGACTTTCTGATCTAGATTTTTATCTTTTGCATTCTCCTCAGGTATGCATGCATTCTTTGGACTTCAATTGGCATATACATGATTATGTTTCCTAAATCCTTCACAGATATTTTATTTCTAGATCTATAAACCTATAATTATTTTCCACTTTTATATAAACTTATCATCCCAGTATTGGCATGTTAAGAGATAAAAAATAATTTAAAAAATCACTCTTTCACTATCACCCCCAATCTCTCTGTGAGATATTTAAGAACTGAAATGGATTTGATGATACCTCATTTATAGTAGAAAAATTTGAAAGCCAGTCTAGAATACTAAAAGGCAATAATGTCTACTTTTGAGGAAAATATACCAGGTAAACAAATCACATGCTAAAATTGTCAAATTTAGGTTTTACATTTTTATGGTTGGGGGTTATGGGTAAAATGGTTCCTATAAAATTGTTGAAAAAGAGAGGGGGCTTTGGTTAGTGTATTAACCCATAATCCCAGACAGGACTCCAGAGCAATGGATTGGATAAATATTCAAATTGTTCCAATAAGTTAGAAAAATTTCTAACAGTACAAAAAAAAATCCAGTCTGTAAATATCGTCATGCATATACCAAAAGTGATGTCATTCAATTTCTGGTATTATTGCAAAATTATATATTTTTTCTTAAAACTATATTTTCCTAACTGTACTCAGCAAAAAAAAAAATAATAATGAATTGGATTAACGGAAGAAAAAGGTAAAATTTAGGAAAGACGAAATAAAAAAGTTTTTCTGAAAGATTTCTCAGACTTCAATATGAAAATGTATTAGAAACACCAAGAAGATGCCATATATGCAGTTTCTTAAGTATATTTAACAATAATTCTTATTTTTATAATAACATATTAATCATGAATAGACCTGTGTTTAAAATTTGAAATAGGTTGCTTTGCTGGACATGATGGCACCAGCCTATAATCCCAGAGTTTGGGAGGCTCAGACAGAAAGACCGTAGGTTTGAAACCAGCTTCAGCAATTTATTGACACCACAGTGTGTGTGTGTGTGTGTGTGTGTGTGTGTGTGTGTGTGTTTTGTTTTTGTGGCACTGGGAAATGAACTCAGAAACATTCTATCTCTGAGCTACATTCCCAGTCCTACTTTTTTTTTTTTTTTAATTTGGAAACAGGGTCTCATTCATGAGGTTGATCAGAGTCTCGCTACTTGCTGAAACTGTTCTTGAACCTGTGATCCTCCTGTCTCAGCCTCCCAAGTACTGGGATTACAACAGTGACAACATATTTAAAAAAAAAAAAAAAGCTGGGAGTGTACTTCAGAGGAAGAATTTCTCTGGTTTCAATCCCTGGTACCAAAAGAAAGAGAGAGAGAGAGAGAGAGAGAGAGAGAGAGAGAGAGAGAGAGAGAGAGGGAAAGGAAAAAGAGAGAAAGGAAGGTAGGTAGGAAGGAAACAGCTGAATTAAATAATTACAGGCAACTCAGTTATATAATATGGACATTAAGTAAAGTGCAACTCAAAAAATGCAGTATACTGATCAAGGAAGAAAAATGTTTGTATGCTTTTTCTCAGATATTTTCATAAAAACATTTTTATTATGTTCTTCATGAATGTAGTACCTATGTGCTATAGATCAATCATAAGAAGGAATAAAATACTACCATTTGTGACAATATGAATGGAACTGGAGATTTTTATATTTATAAAATAAACCAGAGAAGGCTGAGTATAGTAATGAGGTGTATATTTCAAAAAGCTAACAAGTGAAATGCAAATCAAAACTACACTGAAATTTCATCTAACTTCAGTTAGAATGCAATCATCAAAAATACAAACAATAACAAATGCTGGAAAGTATGTAGGGAAATAGAAATTCTTCTACACTGTCAGTGGAATTATAAATTAGTACAACCACTATGGAGATCATATTGAAGGTTCCTCAAAAAACTGGGAATTGAGCCACCATATGACCCAGCGATACCACTCCTCCATATCATTCCTAAAGAATAAAGAAAGAATACTATAGTGATACATACATATCCATGTTTATAGCAGCACAATTCACAATAGTCAAATTATGGAACCCACCTAGGTGCCCATCAAGAGAGGAATGGATAAATAATATGTGAGACATATAGCATTATATATATTTTGTTCTTCTTTATTATATCCATAAAGAAGAACAGAATTTTTTTCATTTTCAAATGATTAGAACTGGAGAATATTATGCTAAGTGAGGTTAGTCAGTCTCAGAGAGTCATGAGTCTTATGTTTTCTCTCAAATGTGTAAGATAGAAAATAGGAAATATAAAGGTCTTTAAATAATGCAAAGAGAAACCTGTAGAGTAGTTGAAGCAGGTTGGGAATTAGGGAGGGAAAGAAGGAGGTCTGAAGAAGGAAATAGCTCAAATCATACTATGGTAATATGTGAAGGTATTACTGTCAATCTCATTAACTTCTATAGGAGGGAGGAAGGGGAAACAGGGTTGGATGTGGAGGGAAATACACAAATAGCTGTGCTCAGATTTTTATCACACTGAACCCCACTATGATGTTTCAAAATATTACATGGCACTCCACTAACATGTATATTTTTAAAATTTCCATTAAAATGATAATTTTATTTCAATGAACTTAAAAAAAATCCAAAGACTAGTTACTCAATATATCAAGAACTAGTTGATTGTTCATAAAACATAATTAGAGTGTAATTTCTGCTTTTAGCATGAGGAATTTCAGCAAGACAGTAAATAAAATAGCTAGTGACCACATATCATAAACACATATACATAAACTTTTCATTTCTGGAATCACATTTTAAATTTTTCTCCTCACTACATAGGATCTCTTTGTAGAGTGCCATGTGTTTTGCTTTTCCCCCCACTGACTAGTTTATTACAATAAATTTTTTATTAATTGACAGATTGAACAATTGGTCCTTTGTCAATAGTCATTGGTTTTATTTACAAGTTTATTTTTTAAACTCTTGAACATAACATTTGGGAGAAGTTTAGCACATCTAATAATTAGTTAATACTTGAAGAAAAAGTGCTTTTGTTTTCTAGAGATATTGCTCAATTTTACTAGATAACACTAGTATATTATTGTAAAGAAGTAATACAATAGTTCAGTTTTCATAAACATTAATTTATGAGATGATCAATATAAACTTTCAAGGATAAAATTTAAATTTAGGAGTAATTTTAGATGAATGTCAGTGAAAACAGTATTGGCAAACAGTGTGACTGCTTTCCAAGGAGCAATAGCAGAGTGGTGGGAAGCTGGGGTCTGAGAAAGAGAAGTAAAACATAAGACCTACAGAAATTTTTATAATTTTACTTAACTCTTTGGGAGTAGCATCATGAGAGCAAAAAATGATAAAAAGTCGCATATATATGTATATATGATATATGAGTACATGTGTGTATATATTCTACATATATATACATATATGTCTATACCCTGTAGCTATATTTAGAAATATGGCAGAGCCTTCTCCTTCATCAACATACTAAGTAATAAATGAAGTTCAAAATCTATCTCTAACATGAATCAGAAGCATTTTTTGAGAAAGTACAGTATGATGGAAAGAACTCTTCAGAGTTATAGAATTTTTTAGGTAGTTAGCTTAATTCATTAATTTAACTAGTGTTTATTGTAACTTACCACATTGATTGTAGGACTGTGACACTGATATTGGAGCTCACCTTGGTGCATGCAGATACAATTCATTTAATAAAATTAAGGATAATGCATGATAAACACCCTAAGAATAAAAGAACATTGCATAATCTAAAAAGTACATCTATTATTATTAAATCAAAATAAAAATGTCAAGAATTTCATGCAGCAGCAAGAGAAGTGCTTGCTGTTCACCTTTTTATCTAGAATGGTACTGCATTCTTAGTGTGGCTAAAAAATAAAATCTGATCATTTGAAAGTTGAGAAAAACTATTTTTATTTGTGATTGTTTACATAGGAAGCCTCCACTGCACTTTTGTTATTGAAATAAAACTGAAGCAAACGAGAGAATTTCAATATGCACCAAAATATTATAAATCTGTAGGCTATAACATTCAGTTAGAAAATGTAGTTGTTAATTTCAAAATGTCTATAAAAATATATAGAAGTCCTTCATGAAAAAAAATAAAAATATTTTTGAAAACATAAAACAGTATTTAGATAAATGAAAACATTGACTATGTTTTGGAGAGAACTGTATCATAAATGAATCAACATTTCTCCAACTGCTATAGAATCAATACAGTTCCAGTTAAAATTCCAATGGGGTTCTTTATGGAGCTTAATAAGCTGATTTTAGATTGCATATGGAAAGAAAAGGGCCATAAACATCTGAATGACTCATGAGAAATCTGGGTGCAGAAATTTTCCCAGCCAGATTTTAAGACACATTATCAAGAAAGTGTATAACATGTATGTACCACATAAACTTACACAGCATTGGACAAAAGAAAGATACAGAATACATAAAACTCTATCATTTTTCAGACTATACTTTGCACATAAATGGCAAAAGTTGAACTCCTTTCTTGATACATTGCACTAGGAAATTGATAAGTAGTATAAAAATGATATTAATTCTTGCCCAGCACAATTCACATAATCTAATCTGTACCTACTAGGTGTGAAAAATAATATTATAAAATATTTAAAGACAATATAGGAAAATTATTTATGAATTATTTTAAGGAAAGAATTCTTAAAATTGCCAAAAACATGTATCATAAAGAAAAAGTTTATATGTTTTATTAAAAAAATAACAAATTCACTAAATTGAAGAATCACAGCAAGAGTATAAACACAGTATAACTGGAAGGTTCTTTATGTTACATGTCATTAGCAAAAGATTTCTATCCAGAGCATGAGGTTAACAAAAAAAACAAAAAAAAAAAAACCTCTCGATGGATGAAATAAATAGGCATGAATACAAATTGTATGGAAAAGAACATATAAAAGCCCTACTGATATTTTAAAATATGTTCACTTTCACCATTTTTATGTAAATGCAAATAAACATTAGGAATGTATCATTATTCACCAAGCACTTGGCAATTTTAATAAAAAGCCTCATAATATCAAATGTTAGTGAGAATATGAAGCAAGTAGAAAAGCAAACACTGTTCAGGGGAATGTAAATTGAGTCAATCACTTGAGAAAACTACTTAGCATGTCTAGTAAGGCTGGTTTTCAACATAGTCAGCCATTTCACTTCTAGAAAAATTCTCACACATATGCCTGAAAAAATATGTACATATATATTTACAACAGCACTGTTTTTAATAGTGAAATGCCATAAACAACTCAGAAATCATCTTGAATACAATGGTAAGGAAAGTATTTTTCCTTTAGCAAGATAATAAAAAGAAAGACCATGACAGCTACAAATGTCATCTTAAGGAAAGAATTCAGTAAAGTCAGAAAGAAGGAGCAGTTCGAGTAAACCACTGTAGGTCATTTAAAGAAGAAGAAGAAAAAACTGACCTTTACTCTAAATAAAATAGGAAGTCACTGGAGGACCTGACAGACGAGTGGCATTGCCTGATTTGTAGTTTTATTAGATCACTCAGCTGATCATGTTGATGATACAGTGAGGGAAGAGATGAAAGCAGGGAGATTAACATTAAGACTAACAATCAAGGAGTAGATTACATGTTCCACTTCTAGACATATGTTGAAATTAACTTAAAATAATTATTAAATAGTCTGAAAGGAGTAGCAGAAAAATAAGAGGTTAACATGATCCAAAAAAGTTGACTTAAGTATTTAGAAAAATAAAGAAGTCTGTAGGACCAGAAGGATTTTGATGGTGGTGTTAGAAAGGGGCGGCAGATAAGTAGGTCATTTAGTGACATATAAAGGTCAAGGGTCTTGATGGATATTAAAATGTAGATCTGGGGAGGCAATTGGATATACAAGTTTGGAGTGAAGAGAGAAGTTCACTCCCAAGAGCAGCAGGCATTCAAAATCATGAATTTGGATGGGGGTACCAATGAAGTATACCCAGGTAGAAGGGAAAGAAGTTCCAAAATTAGATTGAAAATATTCCAGGGGGAGCCCACCAAGTGTTGTGTGCATGTATGTCACTATCACAAAGAACTATACTATTATGTGAGTCTATAATGCACCAATAAGAGTATTTTTAAAAAAAGAAAATAGTTGGGTAGGTTAGCTCATGCTTATAATCCCAGTACTTGGGAGGCTGAGACAAGAGGATCACAGGTTTGAGAATAGCCTCAGCAAGTAGTCACACTCTCATCGACCTAGGGAGACTCTGTTTCAAAATAAAAATTAAAAAAACAGAGCTGGGTGTGTACCTCAGAGGTACAATGTCCCTGAGTTCAATTCCCAGTACCAAAAATGAAAGAAGAGGAAGGAAGGAAGGAAGGAAGGAAGGAAGGAAGGAAGGAAGGAAGGAAGGAAGGAAGGAAGGAAGGAAGGAAGGAAGGAAGGGAGGGAAGGAATATTCTACCACTTAGAGAAGATTGACCACCAAAAGTGACTTTCTTCTAGGAGATACTTAGCAATATCTGATGACATTTTTTTCCTTGCTATGAAAATGAAGGTGCTCCTGGTATGCAGTTGGTAGAGGACAGGGATTCTGCTGAATATTCTACAATGCATAAGACAACCACATAATAAAGAATTACTGAACCCAGAACATCAATAATGTCAACCTTAGGAAACCCAGTTAGGAAATTCTATTTTGGAGTGTGGGGCAAACAAGGTCCTGCAAAGGAAATTGAGAAAGTGTGGTTTGAGTCTCAGAAAGAAAATGAAATTGTAGTGTCCTGAAAAATAAGGAAGAAAATGTTTGAAGGACGAGAAAGTGATCCACCAGGCAAATGACTTAATAATTCAAGCAAATTTATATCTAAAAATGGACCAAAATACTTCCCAATGCGTAGGTCATTCATTGATAACCAGAAAAGAAAAAAAAAAAAATAGAGATTGTAGTAGGGTAGTTTCAAGAAAGAATGTATATAGAGAAATTTGAGACAGTAGGTAAGGAGAGCTTTTTAAGAAATTTTGCCTTGAAATATAAAGGAGAGAAATAGCCAGGTAGCTGGGGGATAATCGCAGTACATACGGATGGGAAAAATAGCACCATTCTTTCATGCTGATGAAAATGACGCAGCAGTGCTGAGCAAATTGATGAGGCAGAAAAGAGAGGGAGAGTGCCGGGAGCGATCTCTTAAGTACTAAGAGAAGATGTGGTGAAGTAATTGATACACTGTAAAACTTTTTAAAAAGTGAAAGTGAAAAGATAAGCGTGCTGAGTCAGATATGTATTCATGTCATGAATGTTACTTTGACCTAACGATTAGCTATTCAATTTAAGTCAAATGAAACTCTACTTTAGCTTTTATCTTTTGTAGTAATTCCTTCTTACGAAATTATTTTGAGAATTAAATAAGTTTATGTAGACAAAATGCCTAAGATATTGCTTTGACACACTGAGTTCTCAAATAACCATAGCTGCAATTGGTACTGTGATTTTTGAATGAGAAAATTAACTACTGCATTCTTGAAATATTTTTCGGATATCACTGAAACATTCAAATGTAATGTGCACTGCTTAGCTATTCCTTAAAATATGAAATTTTCTGCTAAAAATTCTGGTATCTCATGATAGCATTAGAAAAATCATCTCAACACCTCCATTTCTTTTCAGAGGTAATCATCTTCCTACAGTTGTTTTTTTTTTTTTAATTTTTAAACTGGTACATAAAAGTTATGCATACTTGTAGGTACCACCTGATGTTTTGACACATGTAAACATTTGTAATGTTCAAATCAGGGTAAACCTATGGTCTTAAACAGTTATTATTTTCTTATGATAGGTCATTTTGTTTCTCATATCGGTAATCAAAATATCACTTCTAAAAGTTATTGACTTTTTAAGGCATTCATATGTACTTTCTAAGTTTAAATTTAAATTAATTCATTTCAGTTTCATTTTGTTAGTATTTTAGTTATGAATTTGTTTTATCACCAGTGTTTAAGTGTGTGCTCAGATGATTATTTTTTAAGATCAAGAATTTTACCAAAGATCTTTCATGTTTGATGTTCCGCACCATTGTTGATGCTCTGTGAAAATTGTATATAAAATTAGTATCATTACCAATTTAAATATCCAAAGCACATGCATTCTATTTTTCTCTTTTTACTGCAAGTTACATAGCCCTCACATTGTATGATCACACATTTTTAGGGTGCCTACATTTTTATATCATTATATACAGTTTAAAATATCAAGATTTGAGTCTCAAGTACCTTCACATATGCACACACACACACACACACACACACACACACACACACACACGAGAAGCATACCTTTGCAGTTTCTAAGCAGAACTTTCTCTAACCCTTTTTTTGTTTTCTCTCAAGATTGAAGAATGAACATAACTGTTCTCATGATTTTGCATATTTTAGAGTCAAAATTATTTACTGGGAAAATGCAAGAAACTGATCCTCCCATGGTGATATTCCAATTTCAGAGCTTTCATACTTATGTTTAAAACAAAACTTGCTGGCAGAGTTTAATGCAAATCAAGAGCCTTCATTGGCCTCAGTGGGGAAAAGGACTTGCCTAGAGACTGGTCTGCAGACGCTAAACAAAACATATTCTTATGTGATCCACAGTTAATGAACTTTCATGCATGCACAAAAGGAACAAAATTCAAATGCACACATCAGTGATTTATATAGCTATAACTTAATTATTTGGGAGGAATTTCCATTTGTGTTATATGTTCTATTATCAATGTAACTCGATTGGATTGCCTTCTTATATTTGCATTTTAATGCACTAAGAGGATTTGATTTGAACTTTTCTCCCACAAGGCTATTCCAAATATAATTTATTTCTAAGTTACTATTTAAGCTAAACTCCATTCATTATAATCAAACATGTCAAAAGAGGCTATGCTGCATACAATCACTCAAATAGAGAGTGTGAAATTAGTATGGAATCAAACTTGACTTCCATTTTTAAACAGAGTTGTCAGTTCTGGAAGATGACACCAAAAGCAAAAGCTGTGCTTTTTGATAATGGGACTATACATGAAAAACATGATGGTTCTTTTTTCTAAAATTGATTATAGCCGGGCGTGGTGGCGCATGCCTGTAATCCCAGTACTTGGAAGGCTGAGACAGAAGGATTGCAGGTTGGAGGACAGTCTTAGCAAGTAGTGATACTCTCATCAATCTAGTTAGACCCTGTTTCCAAATAAAAATAAAATCAGAGTAGGGGTGTAGCTCAAAGGTAGAATGCCTCTGGGTTCAATTCCCAGTAGCCCACGCGTGCGTGCACACACACACACACACACACACACACACACACAAAATTATTATTACAAAGACACAGTAAAATTTTCAATTTTTTAGATTAATAGAATAGAATGGTAATAATTGAGTTCTCTGCAAAAGTACAATATCATTTGAAAAGTACATTTCTAATATGCTCATTATAAAAAAGTATTTGAGGTGATAGATATATTAATTATTATATTTTATTCTTTCCATGGTGTGTTAAAAAATAACACAATTTACCTATAAATATACATAAAGTTAATTTGTCAATATATAACAGAAATAAAATTCAAACCACAAATATAATGAACAACAAGAATAGCCAGGCGTGGTGACACATGCTTGTGATCCCAGTACTTGGGAGGCTGAGACAGGAGAATCTGGGTTTGCAGCCAGCCTCAGCTACTTTGTGAGACCATCTTCAACTTAAGGAGACCCTGTTTCAATATAAAGAATAAAAAATAGGACTGGGGGTGTAACTTGGAGGTAGAATGTCCCTGGGTTCAATCCCCAGTATGGAAAAAAAACTAAAAAAAACCCAAGAACAAAGTGAGTGTATATTATTGCAAAGAATGAAAAGAATGAATAGAGAAAGGCAAAAAGAATTAATAAAATGCTGTGCACCCATATTATTGTTATCTACTTCATTTTTTTTTTCTGACACTACATATTGATCACAGGGCATCACACATTCTAGCCTCTGTTGTTACTTTTCAAATCTATGTTTTGTTTTAGAATTTTCTTATAATAATTCTTGAAAAAGTATTAGAATCTTTCCTCTAAGTTGTAAATTAAGAAGTGAGAATTCTCAATAAGTTTTAAGAAATACTGCCATATTACAGTATAGCATGCTGAATGAACACACACACCCATTGCCAATGCACACACATGCACATACATCTCTACAGGCATATGTATTTACATAAAACACATATAATATGATAACTTATTTTCTAACAAATAATGGAAAGGAAATACTTTGTCAACTTAATACTTTTTTAAGAAATAAGAATCAAGATGTATGTTTAAAAACAGCTCAAAAGCTTTTAAGGTACTTCTAGTAGGTAATAATGATAAAAATAGAGCTATTGTCAAAATGTCTATAAAATGCAAGGTTACAGAGGTCTATACAGTACATATAGTTAGAATTATTTATGTTATAAAACAATCTCAAAATTTCAGAAGTATAATTTTTTAAAAGTTTGCTATGTGAGATTAGTAAGTCACAAAAGGAAAAAAAAATTGGAGGCTTCCTCTAATATGCGGAAGCTAAGGAGAAAATGGGTCATAGGAGGGACTCTAGACAAAGGAGGAGAAACCTTAGATGAGCAAAGGAGACTTAACTGAAAGTGATGGGAAGTGGGGAGAGGGAAACACCCTAATGCACATGATTTACATTCACAAACATATCAATCACTAAACTGAACATGAGAAAGAGGGGGGGGGGGGAAATGGCGTGGGAATTGGAGAAGGACTAAATGAGTGCTGTGTGCATGTATGCCTCTACCAGCTTGTACCTCATTAAGATGTACGATTACAATGTACCAAAACAAACAAACAAAAAAATGTGTTCCTTCTTGGTGGTAGATACTCATGAGAATTTATTTTTTCATGAAGCTTTTGAAAAAACTGATGAAGAGTACCCCAATTCACGACAATCTCATCTCAGCTTGGGCAGGGTATTCTTTAGCAAAGGAAGAAGCAGGATCATGCATCAGCTTTTAAATTCATACACATGGAGATGCTTCTCTTGTCTATTTTCTTTTCCCAGGTCAAAGAAGTCACATGCTCATATCTAATTTCAAGAGAACATGATAGCAAAATCTTTCTGTATATCATACACTGAGGAGAATCAAAAAAATTGATGAGCATTAATTTCTACCACACTTTAAGACTTATGTTAGTTGCACAGCTTGGAATATTGTAATGTGTATGGTGATTACTCAACACCAGTGTTGAGTTTATATTAAATTTCCTAAATTTTTTAAAAAGTGATTTGTTCAAGTGGAATATTTTTATAGAAATTGTGAACATACTTTAAAATGATAGTTTATGCAATATTTTACAAAGTAGCTGGTAAACAGAACAATAATATTTTAGTTTTGTGATACCAATCGAGATTTTTATTTTTTTATCACTAAAACATTTCTACTTTGATCATTTTAATTGTATATTATGATAGTAAAGAAAATAATAGTGATTTTCTGGAGCCTAGAGTTTAACCCATTTGGCTCTCAATATTATTTTCTTTCTAACACTTGTATATCTATATAAATCCTTCTTTTTCTCTCTTTCCCTCCCTGCCTCCCTGTCACATATTTTATCTTTAATTGAAATACCAGAGAAGATTTGGAGTAAATCTACACTAATGAGAATATCAAATAGAGAATTTTCCTTCCAGCATTAATTCCTTAATAATTAATTTTTGTCATAATTTCTATGATCATTATAAAGAAGGGTACAAAAATTTCAAATCCATGATTTTCTGTATAGCATAAAATGACCATTGAAAAATAAATCACTGACATCTATAGCTAAAGCAACTTATCACATCTTTTCTATATCTAACTCATTTAAAGTATTTTTCTAATTTCATACTAGTTTTAGATATTCAGGAGATTGCAGCAACAGTACATACGACACATATGAGATTCCTATTATTAACATCTAACATTAATATGATAAATTTACCACAACTAATGAGCCAATATTAACACATTATTATGATCTAATGTTCATACTTAATTCTGAGCTTTTCACATTTACTTAAGGTTCTTTTTTCTTTCCCAAGATACCATCGAGGACATAGTAAAGCTTTTAGTCATCATATCTTGGCAGTCTCTTCCTATGATCTTACTTGTTTTGTAATATTTACTTTATCAATATTGTATAAATATTCTAATCTGGGAATGTTTCTAAATTTAGTTTTCATTATTTAATGTACACTCACTAAAAACATACAAATATTACTTTTCTAACAATGTCAATCAAGTCTACTGCACAGTCTGGTGAATGTAGTGAATAACTGAGTACTGTACTTTTCAGATCAGTATTAGAGTGAGTTGCAAATGTTTTCATCATAAAAAAGTCAAATACTTGAAGTAATGCATAGGTTAATTAGCTTGATTTAATCATTCTACATTGTACTTTAAAAATTGTTACATCATTTTGCACCTAATAAATATATGCAACTATAATTTTTAATATGTAATGAAAACAAAGAAGAACTATATCACAAGAAACTTTTCTCAATAAGCAAGGTTTAGATTTTAAATATTTAATAGTTCTTTGGTGCTTGATTTTTTTAACATCTCTATAATACTGTAAGTTACCTAGAATCCAGAAGATTGTTAGTCAATATTTACAGAAACTAATAATTAAATACTTTCACACTGAATTTATCAGGATCTTTCCATGTTATGTGAGTTGTGAGCAACTGAGACTTCCATGCTAGTTAACCAAAACTTACCAAATAACTCAACTAATCTCTCACTTAAAACAATCATCAATTTACATTAAACTGAGATAAAATGCACTATATATATTTCAGTGTGATATTTACATTACTCTAAATTACTTTTATGTCCTGATATGAAGCTTCATTATGTTTCTCATCTTTATATCTTAAATATGCAAGAGTGTAGTGCATATTCAACTTTAATATTAACTATTAAAACCTGTTAAAAATGTACCCATCTGCAAATCAAGTATAAAAATAACCAATGATTTGGAATACATATTTCAGGATAGACATGATTAGAAATATACTATAAAAAAGTTCTTCCCACTTAAATAATAGTGTATCAGCTAATTTGGCCATATGGTTATATTCTTCTATATTGTACATTCAACCAATTTTCATAGATTGATAGATGCAAAAGATGATTTTTAAAACACTCTGTTCTTGGTGAAAAATGATACTTTATAATATTACTTTATTCATAATTCAGCTTAAATACTATGTTCAGTGTGATATTTTTAGATGCTAATATAAAATACTTGAGGTATGTCAGAAATGGATTTCTCATATTCTACCATCTCATGATGAGAATTGAATGGTATAGCATAGTAAGGAGACTATAGTTCATGACAATCTATTATATATTTTATAAATAACTAGAAGAGAAATTTGAAGTTTCTCTACACAAATAAATGATAAGTGTTGAAGGAGATAGAAATTCTAGTTACCTTGATTTCGTGATTATGTATTGTATATGTGTATCAAATTATATCACTTCAATAGATATGTATAATTATTATATCTCAAAAAATATATAGTAAGCATAATTTATAACAAAAGACTTGAGTGAAAAACAAAAATATCCATTAACTTTTCCTCTACCTTAGAGAAAGTTTTAAATCATGACAGTTTTGGTTTTTATGAACGGTTTTGAATTTTATAATTAAAAATATTGAATAATTAGAATTATAGCAGAGTATTTTGTTTAGAATCAGATACTTAAATAAATTACTTCAAAGAGATACTTATATTCCTGAGAAGTCAAAGTACTTTTTATGACATCAAACTAAACCTAATGTATTTTTAGTAAAGACTTTAGTTATTGAAAAAAATCAGCTTGCGGGTGTGGTGGCGCACGCTTGTAATCCCAGCATTCGGAAGGCTAAGACCGGAGGATCCAGGTTCGCGGCCAGCCTCAGCTACCTAGTGAGGCACTCCGCAACTTAGTGAGACTCAGTTTCAAAATAAAGAATAAAAAATAGGGCTGGGGGTATAGCTTGGAGGTAGAATGCCCCTGAGTTCAACCCCCAGTACCGCAAAAAAAAAAAAAAAAAAAAAAAAAAAAAAAAAAAAAAAAAAAAAAAAAAAAAAAGAAAAACTCAGCTTGAGTAAAAAATATGGCGCTAAAATTTCATTGTAATTAGAATTAGAAATCTAGAAAATACTTTTCCACTGATAAATTAATAAAATAATAGCATACAATCCTATGGTTGAATAATATCTCGGTCATTACTAACCTGAATGTTTTGACTTAATTATTGTATAAAATAATGCAGTAATTGTTTTTTCTATCACTTGAAAGTGATAATGTGAGTTTTATTAAGTAACTCAACTTCTGGGAAAATATAACAAAAGTAGAGATAGGTGCTACTTTCAAATTTACAACATATATAAAGTTGGGACATAGCTCTTGGTATGAAGTTGTTAACTGAAAAGACCAGATGTGTTTAATAATTTCTGAGTATTGATGTAATTAGCACTGCACCTGTTTAAAAAACTTAAACAATGCTGGTATAAAACAGAAACTGATGTTTAAGTGCATTGTAGTTAATCAAAACAGCAAAATATTAGGATATGGCCTGTCATATTCTAATGACTATTGCAGATTTAGTTTAAATCTGCTGATGTTTTAAATAAGTCTGTTGAATATTAGGCATCATGTTTTACTTTCTGGATCAAGGGCCCAGTACTAATATAAAAAAAAATGTTTCCACAAATTTGAAAAAATTATAAATTACACCCATTTGCAGTCAATAACAAATTGGACAATGGGACTCAGACATAGAGAGAGCTGGTTTGGCTTTTTGCAATTATTTAAATGATTATGAATTTCACAACTACATAAAAGTTATTTTGCATTTATTAAAGATGATTTTTGAGGAAAACACACAATAGCATTAGAAAGCCAATATCAAAATATCCTTAGCTGGACATGGTGGCACATATTTATCATCCTAGTGTTTGGGAGGCTGAGACAGAAGGGCCACAGGTTCAAAGCCTGCCTCAGTAGCTTGGTAAGGCTGTCAGCAACTTAGTGGGATTCTGTTTCCAAATTTTAAAAAAATGAAATGAAATAAATAAAATAAGGGTTAAGAATGTGGCTTGGAGGTAGAATGCCCCTAGTTTCAATCCCCAGCACCACACACACACACACACACACACACACACACACACACACACACACACATATCTTTCATGTCTTCTTGAGCTCCGTTAACTCATTTTTAGACAGTTATTAATTGAGATGTTCAGCAAAACATGTATAATTAATGAAGTGTCCAGTAGAGTGCTAGTATTGAGAGTAGTTTTCACAACAGGGCACACAGTCCTCTAGATATTATGATTGAATTCATACAAAAGAAACTCAATGAAAGCCTTTAACCCTCATTTTTTTTACCTCCGTGACCATAAGAAATAGGGCTTTTATTAAAAGCAAATAAATAGTTGCAGAGATATGTATTTGGAATTCTTATCATGAATTGTAAAGATACAGATTTAAAATGCAAAATATTTTCCAGAATATTTTATTTAAAAATGTATTTCAATTAATTATAGCATTGTGAGAAATTTCACCAAAGGAAATAACTTGGCAAATCTTTGGCAAGATTTGTGCAAGTTCTTTTCAACCTTTATTTTATCATAAATGTACTAACTTTTGACACTCTGCCAAAAGATTGAGATATTGTGTATTTAATTGTTGAATTTATTTTGTAAAGCTGCGGGTGTATTTTTATTACCATCATTTTCTTTTGCATTTTCCTTACATGGTCTCATGATGTAATGCTTTTTGGAAAAATAACATAATTGCATAATAACTAATAAACACAGTGGTTTCTCAAGCATGTGCGCAAACTCCAAAAGAATTAAAATCATTTCTGTTTCCCTAGTAATGTCACAGTGTCTAGGACAATGGATCATTTGATACAAATATCAGCTCATGCGGTCACTGACTTGGAAGAACATAGAATTTGGAGCACTTAAATTATCTATGAAGAATATAAAGTTCCAAACAAATAAATTGCACAATGCACGGAGTACAAGCATCTCCAGAATTAGTTATGAACCCTAGAATTTAGCTGCAAAATGCTCTGTAGAGTATGCTTAAAAGTGAAAAGAAAATAATGACCTAAGTAACATATTTAAATGTATCACAGTGCCAAAGAGGGAAGCTCATTTTCATTAATGAGAATATCACAAATAAAAAGAATCTTCATGATGAGAACCTTCTAGGTTTTGCCAACAATTTGACAATTGGGAATGAAGAGTAGTTTACAAATTAAAAATCATTTTCATAGGTTCCCAAAGTGGGCAATACCATCCCCCATTGAGTATACTGGAAGAAAGCATAGACACATAAAATAACAGAAGTTTGTCACTACAACTTTCTGTTTATTCATTTTAAAAAGGTAGATTTCCAGGGAAGCATTGAGTATTTTTTTTTCTGAAAAGGAGAAGGAAACCTTTTTAAGGTATCAAGTCAAAATTTGGTAATCATTATGTTATTTTTCCTTAAGTAAGTGTTCAATATTCAACATTCTTTCAACATAAACTTATTGATTGCTTTTATCTGAAGTCCTTGGTATATAATAATATCATTTTTTGAATGTTTTAATTCTGACTAAAAGTGTCAGTAATAACATTTTTAGAATAACATTTTAGAATAGCATAAGTCTTGGCAATATAAATCAGTGGTACTGTGCCTAGCATGTACAAGACCCTGAGTTTGATTCCCAGCACAGCATACCACACACACACAAAATATGCATACATACATACACATATATATGTATATATAGCTATATATATAAATATATATTCTCTATATATTATATATATGTGTATATATGTGGTATATGTATATATGTGGTATATATATATACTACCTCTAAGCTACACCCCCCAGACCAATTTTTTTAAACAGGATCTAAGTTGCTGAAGACCTCATTAAGTAGTTGAGGCTGACCTTGAGCCTGAGATCCTCCTGTCTCATCCTCTAAATTACTTTACTAGTGCATTGCAATTGTACAACATAGTGAGGTTAAATATGATAAAACATATACATGCACACAACTTTTTGTGTATTTCCCTCCATGTCCTACACACCTCTGTCTCCTACTTCCCCAAAGGAGATAGTGAGATTGTTAGTAATACCTTCTCACTCTTATTCCTTAGCAACATTTACCTGTTTTACTTTTTTATCTTAAAAATTACCAGTGGCAGGCATTACACTCTGTCATTATTGGTTTGCTTATTGTCTGTCTTTCCACAGAGAGAATAGGCCAATTATCTGTCTCTTGCATTGGTATTCAGTCCTAGCACCTGAATGGGTATGTGGTATGTGTATGTAATGTGTTTATTGAGTTTATCTTACCATAAACATAGCCTTAATTATTTTAACAATTATTTTAATATGCTTTTATTGGTTCATTATAGTCTCACATCATAATGTAAGTCATGTTGACAAAATTAAAAATTGAATTTATGCACTAATTTTCTTCAGCTTGTATTAAGATGAAATTCCTTTAGTTATATGGTACAATGGTATTTTTCTGTGTAATTAATGTTCACAAAAATAGAAGTCCAATTATCCACCAATATTTAGACTAGGTAAGTAAGGAAAAATTATTATCATACATGTGATATTCTTTAAAAGATGACATTCTTTTGAAGTGTGAAGCTTTCCTTTCAAATTAAACATACAATAGATCTTTTGTACATTTTCTACATAGCAAAACTAAGATATGAAGTAAGAAGAATAGAAAAAATATCTTTAAAAACACAAAAGCAACTTCAGAATATCCACTGTACATTTCAGGTAAAAAATTATAAAGTGAAAAAGAAGAGTTCAGAGCATTACAGTCAGAGTCTCGATTTAAGTAGAACTCTCACACAGAATTCTATCAGGAATTCCAGTGACCCTCATTCATGTGTAACCCTCACCTTGTGACCAGGCAGAGCCTATAATTTGATTTTAAACAATGAATATAACAACGGTTATATGATGTCACTCTTGTGGTTATATAACATTATATTGCCAACAGAAGGGATTTTAAAGATGTAAAATATCCTTTTTATTAATTCAGGTCATTTCTCTCCTTGAATGCAAACAGTAATACTGGCAAGGTTGTGAGAAATAGGTACTCTTATACAATGTTGGTGATATTTAAATTAGTATAACCACTATGGAAGATCAGTATTAAGGTTCCTGAAAATACTAGGAATAGAACCAACGTATGACTCAGCTATGCCAATCTTGGAGTATTTCCAAAAGAATTAAAGAAAAATACCATACAAGTATAAGCATATTCATAATTATAGCAGTATAATTCACAATAGCCAAGAATTGGAACAACCCAGGGGTGCATCAACAGGTGAATAGATAAAGAAAATATGGTTTATACATGCAGAGAAATTTTACTTAGCCATAAAAAAAGAATCGAATTATGTAATTTTCAGGAAAATGGATGGAAATAAAGAATAGTAGGCTTTGTAAGATCAGCCAGTCTCATATAGTCAAATGCTATATGTTTCCTCACATGTGTGAAAGTTATAGAGGAAAAAAAAAAGGAGGGAGACCTAAGGGACTTTAGATAAACGAGAAGATACCAGTAGAAGTGTGGAAGAGGATTGGGCAGTGGGCAGGGGAAAAAGAGAATGGAGAAAGGATAGAATTCAAATAATGCTATGTCCATATATGAAGGTATCATTATCAATCTCACTAACATGTACAAGTAGGAAGGAAGAGGGAACAGGATGGGATATGGATGGAAATATGCTAAGTGCTGTGTGCATGCATGCTTGTATCACTTTGAATTTAACTATGATGTATAATTACAATGCACTAATAAAAACATAAAAATAAAGATGTGGAATCTCAGATTAAATCACCAGGAGGAATATGCCAGTTCACCCTACTCTTTAAAAGCAGGTCAGTGGTCAGAGACTGAAATCAGGGAGATCTGATGACCTTGAAGAAACAAAACTCTAAGAGTTTGAGGCTATAGATAAATAAGTCTTGCCAACAACCTGAGGATTTTGGAGAAGAACTTGGAGCCTCAAATAAGAACCCATCTCTGGATAAACTTAGACTGTGAGATTCTGAGCCGAAGTCACAGCTTACAGTTACCCCAACTCATGGCTGAAGGAACTGTTATATAGTAAATGCTTAAGTCATAAATTTTCAGGAATTTTTAGGTAACAATAGAGAACAAATACATATATTTGTTTAAAAAATGGATGTCTTGGTGCTATCTAGGGTAACCCTGACATAACATTTATTGCAACAAAAACTACAGAGTTTATTTGTGTGTGTGTGTGTGTGTGTGTGTGTGTGGTACTGGGGATTGAACTCAGGGGCATTCTACCTCCGAGCTATACCCCCAGCCCTGATTTTTATTCTTTATTTTGAAACAGTGTCTCACTAAGTTGCGGAGTGCCTCACTAGGTAGCTGAGGCTGGCCGTGAACCCGGATCCTCTGGTCTCAGCCTCCCGAATGCTGGGATTACAAGCGTGCGCCACCACACCCGGTTTACAGAGTTTCTGAAAAGCACATATGAGCACAATCTGCTCTTCTCAGTGTAAGAAAACTTGAATGGATACAGATGAGTGGGGTCTAAGTTGAGATTCTTGAAAGTACAACAGTTCACATAGGACATTATATTTATATGGAGGTAGGGAATTATGTTTTATATTTTGATTTGTTTTTGTTTTATATAAATATATTGAATGTATGAGAAAATTGGAAATCAAACTGACTACTTTTATTGCATGTAGAACTAATTATAAAGAAATAAAAAGGCAGATAATTTCAACTTGATGTAATAAAAATTAGAGTTACACTGATTATTTTGGAACACAGTGACATTTGAAAGCTTAATCAAGAGAAATCTAGAAGAGGTATAAAATCTGTATTAGCAAAGAATAATGATTATGATGTGATCATGCAGCTGGTGACAGACATAATTTGGTCCATGTCCCAACTTTGTAGTCAATACAACTCTTTAATTCTTGGTCTCCCTCAATATCTACATCATAGGATGTTGTGCATATTAAACAAAATCTTCTTTATAGATAATTAATATCATACATAGTATATTTTGAGTCATACAAATTTTAGTCACTATTATTACTATAGCAGGAAGAAACAAGAATAAGAGAGGCCAATCTAGAATGTCAAACTAAATCCACCTGAGTTTGGACAGTTTGAGTCAAGGTACTAGGAAAGAATACAGAATGAAGACTAGATAAAACTGCAAACGAAAAGACGTCAAAACTTAGAGACTTGCTGCATTTAGTATAGACAAAAAATGATGTAAGTTTAAGATATCTATGAATTTTCAGACCAAGGTAAATGGAAAAATAATCTGTCATTAACTGACAGGGAGAAAAATTAGGATGGGGAATCATGGTAGGGATGAAATGATGTGTCCATGGAATTTGTGCTGTTAGTATGAAATCACAGATAAAATGTCTAGCATATCTTTGTAAATACATTAATGGAGTTCCAATCTAGGTCAGAGTTGTAGGTTTGGAAAATATCTGTAAAATGTTGTTAATTGCAGTGGTTATCATGAAGGTACTTCCTTCTGCAGAGTTCCACAGAGACTGATGAAAACGAGTATAGTAAACACAGCGGTGCAAAAATTTCAAGAGTATCAATTTTTATACCAAGCTTCATTTTAAAAGTGATACATGGGGTATTTTAATGCAACCAAGAGGTAAAATATTAAATAAAAGGCTCTATCATCTTTCCACTTTAAAGCTAAACTTTCTCAACAAAATCAAACTTCCCTATCTCCTTTGAGACCCATTTAATAAGACAACCAAAAACTTGAATAATGGGGATTCACAAGGGAATCTGATGCAACTCTGTGATTCCCTTGGGACCTGTATTATAATTACTACCAAATGTGGCCTTCTCTTCCTCTCAGCCAGCCTAGATGCTAGATTAAAACAAAGAACAACAATCAGTGGCCAATATTTCCCTCTACCTCAAATGGAACTAGGAGTAGTAGAACAAAGTACTTTATATTTTCAAGGTAGGCAAGTGCCCACCTTAGATCATGTCTTTTGGTAATGTGCTTCGAGGCTAGTAATTTTATTTTGATTATTTTATTTGATCTCACAGATTTTTCAAAATTTTAGTAGCTCACTGGTCTGAAGGCTTCGATGTGAGTAGCAGCTGTTACAGGAGTATGGACTGTTTGAAGTGAGCTCAAGTGACCATGTATTTGTAATTGAATGTGGTGTCCAATTAGAGGAAAAAACATGAACGTTTAGAAAACTAACTGCTCTATCTTATTGTTTCTTATTCTGTTTGAGATAAAAAGGGAAACACTGGTTGCTAAAATTTTTTCATAGTCTATGAGATCAAATAATATAGCATCTTTTAACAAATGCAGAGGAAAAATTCCATCGGTCTTTTGGTATCATCATTTGAAAGGATGTATACTAAATAGTATATGCAACAATCATTTCACTGTAACTTAATAATTATGAGAACACCTTGTGGAAATAATAAGAGATCTTCACCTTTAGTAAACACAGTATCATGGGAATGAGGATACAGCTCAGTGGTAGAGTGCTTGCTTTGCATGCTTAAGGCCCCATGTTTGATCCTCAACACTACCAAAAGCAAACCAAAACCAAACGAAGACTATCAAAGGGAGAAAACAATTTTGAACAAGACACACCCTGTCGAATATTTGACTCATATAAAGACACTAGATCTGTAGAGTGGACTAGTGGGCCTGGCTTGATTAATCTACCATCCACTAATTCTAGTTGTGTCAACATACATGGAGAGATGGAGATGTTTGATGTGAGCTCTGCTTTCTTAAATCTAAAATGAATACCAACCTTTATGCAGGCATGTAAATGTTAAATAGCAATATTAATAAAATGTCTTGATGTGGATACAATATACTATGTATACCTACTAATACTCTGAATAGTTTCTGTTTCCAGTTTTTTTTTTTTTTTCCTCTCTTTGCAGATGAGCAAGCAAATTCAGGCTCAAAGACCAAATGTTCAAACCCCAGTATTCCTAGACAGCTCAGGGGGTCTGACTGACATCAGGATCATAACAATTCCTGAGAACTTGAGAAAAAGAGGCATATCATCACAGAAGACAAGTAGGCATTGGTCTTTTCATTTACTTAAGGACTCTTACTTTTAGGGTGTTAGGAATTAAAAACAGATAAGGTGTTGGTGATCATTAAAACAATGTGGAAGTGCTCCAACTATGAAAGCTAAAATAGTTCCATTTCATCATCATCTTTGAGGAACACAGTTTAGGTGTGTGTATATATGCTTTACTTGCTACCTTGATGCTATTTTACAATGGAAAAACACTGTCAATTATGATGAACAGATTTAAATAAAACTCATAAAAATACTTCCAAATCCTTTGCATTGTGCTTTAAAATTGCTAAAGTGTTATCCAACAGGTGTTAGAATAGCAGGGCGTGGTGGCACACGCTTGTAATCCCAGCATTTGGGAGGCTGAGACTGGAGGATCCCGTTTAGCGGCCAGCCTCAGCTACCTAGTGAGGCACTCCACAACTTAGTGAGACACTGTTTCAAAATAAAGAATAAAAAATAGGGCTGGGGTGTAGCTGAGAGGTAGAATGCCCCTGAGTTCAATCCCCAGTATCGAAAAAAAAAGTTAGGAATTAGAATAGTATTCTCTGTATTGGCATGCAAATGTACACACTAAGCAACCACTGTGTTTTAGAGATTTACATAATTTGATACCAAAAGTCACATTAAAGTAATATTAATTACCTGGTTTTAAAGCAGTAAATTTTAGGATTGAGTTTCTCTTTTTCCCATGTTTCATCACTTCTATGCATGAAAATATTGACATAGAACAAATAAAAATATATTATGTGTAAGGATAGCCAGGCCCTGTTCCTTAGAAGCACATGGCATGTTAGTAGAAAATATGTAAGAGGCAACCTTATGTCTTTTATAGGTCTTTCTTTTATAGGAAATAATTTTCAAATCTTTTATCACAAGTCATATTTGCTATAGTTTACATTGTATTGTAAACTCTTCATTATTCACACATCATTTTATTTTCATATTCCTGATTATTTTCATTTCTATAGTCCCTTCCTTTTCCAATCAGTATGAGAGCTTCTGAATGGCATTTTTATGCCAGAAAGAAAGAAAGGAAGGAAGGAAGGAAGGAAGGAAGGAAGGAAGGAACGAAGGAACGAAGGAACGAATGAACGAACTGGTATATTGTATTATGATTTATTATGTAAATTATTTTTATTAAATGGCATGTCTTGAACTTGCATGTTCTGGATCAGCACCCATGCATGTTTATTATAGATAAAATCTACCAAAATATACACACAGTTTCTCTCTCCCTATATCAATCACTTATAATATTACTTAATAATGTTATTTAATTATTCTTCTTTTTGAGAAACCATACTAAGACTCATTGGAACCCTGAGTTTACCAAAACATTACCTCATCCATTAAAATAATATTAATTCTTCACTACTAAGGTGATTTAAACCACAAAGGGACCAATTGTGTGGTTGTGTGGTTACCAATTTAATTGGAAAACTAGGATATTTCCACAAGGGATCTTACAGATAACCTATACCCAAAGGGCCTTGAAACTGTTGAAGCAGAAGGTGATTAAGTTCATTTGGTAAAGGATAATTGGTCACCTAGCTGTTAAAATGATGCTAACAACATGAAATGTTTTTTCCTAGCCTATTAGCTCAAAAGCATCTTTTGAGTTTTATAATATACTAGATAATAAATAACATTAGAGTTGTATAGCAGTTTGGGCAAACATGAAGGACTGATAGAACATATCATTTAAGGCCTTTGAGTCTCATTAATAAATAAACATAATATATGGCCATTATTCAAAGAAAATTCTTCATATCTTATTAGTCAATGATCTCTTCAATACCACCCTTAAATGTATTTTTAAAATCTTCCAAATTTTAGAGTGTTTGTGCCCTATTATAACCTGTTATATTTTCCATTGCTCATGTTAATAAACATAAATAGATAGAGAAAAGTAGGTAATACATAGTCTTGATAACAGAAAACTCAAATTGATTAATCTTTATCTTAAATAGATCAAAGGTTTTTCTTAAATCTCACAAAGCATATATAAAAGTTAATTTTATTTATAAGCAAAACTAAGCCTAGCTAGCACTTTCATTTTTATTTAAATTTTTGGCTTGATCAAAGTGTCTTAAGAAATTGGGAAACTAAGAAAAACAATGTAAACATGTATGTGGCATACAATTAAATCATTTCAATAATTTTCTATCCACACTTTGTTCAAGTTCATTATTTTCAAGCAAGCAGTGCTACATTTGCAAAGTCTTGCAATGAAAGAAAGTAATGCTTTAGCAAGATATCCAGTGTTGCGGTATTGGATTTCTTTTGCATTTTACATGAATAAGTTATAATTACAAAATATGGTCAATTTGTTGTAGAGCAGTTAAAAAGTTAACACATTTGACTATCTTGTATAAGAGTCTTCAAAACTGGAGTTTTATCAGTTTACAGTGAAAATCTAATTCTCTATCCAAATAATGTCCTTATATGCTAAGTTTAGACTTACTAGAAAGCCAATTTTACTTTATTTTAGAAATAAGATATAAAAGCTGCATAGAAAAATAAGAAATGCTTTTATTAGTTAAAATTAAGTCATTCTATAGCAGAGGTCAACCTGCAGTATAATTGAATAAATCTATAGTATAATAATTGCCAATAGCATATTTTGATTTTAATGTTCATCTCATTGTAATAACACTAAAAAGAATACCAGATACTGGTAGTTCAGGTATACTTGACTAAAGACATACATCCTGGAAAACTTTGTGGGAACAGAAGTCAATGTGATATTCAAACACATTTGAATGAATATAATGGTGATATATCTTACTCTCTTCCAAACAAGTTATAAAATTAAGGGGTACATTGTTTCAAGATAAATGAAATCTAATTTAAAATAAGCCATAATTATGTTTGAAATTTCACAGCCTGAATATTTATTCTAATATAATTAGTTTTTAAAATAAAAAAGTTAATAAAAGAATAGTAATAAAGAATGATTCTATATATACGTAAAAGATTTTGTTTGCTATAAACTTCCTGGATGAGTGTTTATAAATCTATTTTTTACTTCTATACTTGTTCGGCCTTTAAAAATTTGTAAGAATATTTAAACACAGATCACATGGCTGACATGAATCCTACAAAGAATATTTACTGATAGTCAGACCATGGGGACAACTTAAGGGGATTTATACTTGAACCCTGGTAATTGCAACAATATCTATTTCTTGTAACAATTTCTTTCATATAGGGTTGTGCTATAAAAAATTTAAAAATCTCTACCCAGGGGGATTATTTAAATCATAAACATTAAAGCTAAAGTCCATCCTACTTAATGTCATACAAGTAGATTAGAACATTTTATGATATTTTAATATATAAAAATGTTAAAACTTAGTGTACTATTCTGGTTGCTGAAAAACATATCTTAATCTGTTTAAGGATTCTTAAGCATAAAAGAGCTTGGTATTTTACCCATTCCTATTAATATAGAATATCTAGTTACAACCTGAACTCTCTATGGAATGTAAAGGAACACCCCCCAACCCATATTTTTACAGTTTTCATTTATATTTAATCTAATGTCATTGAATGACATAAATGAAAGATCAGTCAGTCTTGTCAAATAACTAGCATCCCTGTCAAAAAAGTCATGAATTTAATAGACACAAGGAGCCTCAGATAACTTTTATCATTTTATAATTGCTCACTATGAGAAGTACTGTTTGTTCAGTGGATATCCACACTGAATTCTTTCTCCATACACATTCAGAACACACTGCCAATTCACAAAAGGAACATAGCTTCAAAAGAAAATCTCTTAAGTAGAGGAAAGCTCTCTGTTAAGCATGCAAGAGGTTAAACATTGCTGAAATAGAGAGACATTTTCTTAGCCCACGCTTCCCTGATCCGTTCAATTACCAACAGCAGTAGAGATTATAATACAAGCTAATACTGTATTATTAAATCAGAGCTTCCCATTTACATGCACCTCTAACCTGAGGGGGTGGGGAGGGGATGACATTTACTAGTCAATAGCAGAACAATCAGCCTCCTCTTCAAAATACACATGACCTTGGGGTATGGAATTCTCACAGACAGAGTTTCACAAGTTTTATTTGGATCTACTGCATAACAACACATCTAAATGAACCCAGCATGGTGCAAATGTTCCTATCCCTATCTCCTCTCTTCCAAAATAAATGTTAAGGGAGCTCTGTACTTTGCTGTCTCTGCTTTAGAAGTAATATTAACCAGGTATTAGTGCATTCAAATTAAACAACTTGTTGGTGATATAATTTTGTTTGCTAATATATTTGGGGGCTTCCGTTGAATATTTCCTGTACCTTAAGCCATGCTGGAAATGTCCTCAATTTTTTTTATTGATAATGCAAGACGCAACATGATGATATTAACTTCACAAAAACAAGGTTCTCAACTTCCCTTTAGAATTCGGTACATAGTCATTAACAGATGTTTTTTTGTAAAAATAATAGAAAACAGTAACTATTAAATATTTTTGCAAACATTGACAAAGTCCTATTGCAAATTATAAAAATAAGCATAACTTCTTTTTTAATTTCCATGGCAGTTTGCATTTCTAACCCACTTGCAATCATTTATAATCATTTTTTTCTTACCTTAAGTCAAAAAGTCCCCCAGAAAGATTCCTAAACGATGTGGATATGTGAATCACAATTAAAAAAACAAACAAACAAACAAATAAAAAGCACTTAAAAGATCGTCTAAGCTTGGGGAAAAAAAAAACAAATAGTTTGATCTAAAACTATAGATATCTCCAAAGTCACGCCTGAATGGACACTCAGGTTGCAAACGGAGGACTCTCTCCCACGTCCGACACACTCCTTTGTCAAGTTGATTTGGGTCCTGCGGGTGAAGCAGGTCCCACAGGGCACAGAGTGTGCAGGAGGGCGTTGGCTCCAGGTGCTGGAGCAACCGGCCCGCTTGCGTCCCAGCTTTAACACCAGCAGCACCCTGGACAGCACCAGCTCCTCTCACCTCCAGTTAGTCTCAGTCACTGAACCAGGCTGATTCTCGCGCCTCCTACTAGGCGAGAGCTGCTGCCACTCAACCCAGGGGCGCCCCGCCCCCACCTTCTGACGTAACTGTTTTGCATATCAACTCGCCGAGAGGTGAGGGGCCGCCTCCTTTGACTGGGCTTCTGCTGGGGTCAACTGCGGCAATCAAGGCCGCAGAATCCAGGCTTAAAATCAGCCTGGGCATCATCGGACTTCAAGATCCATTCGCTACCAGTCCAAAAGAAACTAAACGCTTTCGGCGATGCTGGAGCCTTTGCCTTCTCTGGAACCGCCGTTTCTGTTTGCGAGCACTCTGAAGATCGCTGCGGATACAGCTCCGGCAGGAAGACGGGGCGGAGAGAGGGGGGCAGTGAAGCGCTGAGAGGTGGGAGAGAGGAGAGGGGGAGGGGGTGCGGGGGAGGGAACTGAGGAAAAGAAGGAATCCATTCAACCAGCCTTCCTCAGTCCCTGATCCTTTTCTTTTTCCTACACAAACTTTGCCCCTTCTTCCTGTCTTTTGGGTTTTGGAAAGGATCTGTATTTGGGGTTCTTGCTCCTTTTTTGGTTCGCGGAGCTACTGGAGCAAGCTGCCACAGAAACTTGTCTGGGGAAAAAAACAAAAAAACAAAACAAACAAAAAAAACCCCTGAACACCTAGAGAAATGTGAAAGCTTGCAATGCTCATCATCATTCCTAAACAGAATTTTCCAAAACAACAACAACTATAATAATAATATCATAATAGATATTAGGCTTCATATACATTCTTATAAAACCTGCAGAACTTTTCTTTTTTTTTCAATATTTAAATATATTGTCAAACTGCATGGAGTTGGCAATTCCACGGTTAAAAAAAAATCATTTAATAATGAAGAAAAAAAGTTCTCAGCTTCAACTTCATTGCCAAATTCCTGAAGGTTATGCAATATTTATTATGTCTAATATATCAGTTGTAATATGAAAGATGGGATAGGCTGGAAGCATTTCATAGCCTTTAGCATTTTCCTCAGTAGATGTGATGTTTCTTGTCCCAGTAAAGCTCTAGAGAAAGGGGGCCTGCCATGACAGATTCCACAGACTGTTTATACTTGTAAACAAACACTTTTGGTGAACTGAAATAATCAATCATCCAGAAGGGTCATTATTCATATACCATCCACAAAGCCCACATACAGCTAACATGACTTACTTGTACAAAGAAATGGGCATACAAATTTAAGGATCGTTGTTTTAAATTGGATAAAGCATTTTTTATTTAAAAAATTGTTTATTCAAAATTTCACAGCATTTAACACATTGTTTTCCATCAGAATGCATACATAATGATGTCATCACATTCCAGGAATCTAATGTAATTTAATACTATATGTGCTCTTGAGTGTTTTCAGGGACCTTAATCAAATGAAGAAACTTCATCAAGGAAATGACTAATCAATTTGATTTTCTGCAATATTAAAAGGGGAAGCTTATTTACTTTGTGGGTATATAAACCCAAGAAAATTGAAAAAATATGGTATATTTACTTCTAAAGATAACCTCTATTTTTATGTGCTTTCTACCCACATTTTTTGTTGCTTAATTCTATAATTTGTCAGTTTCTTTCTCAAATATACGATTTCTTCGCAAATCCCTCCAGCACTATTAGATCATCACTATTAGATCATAATTCTTGCATTCTTAATAATCTGCAATGCTTTATTTTTCTTGACAGCTACTGATTTTATGCTAATCTATAAATGACACGTGTTATGCCTTTTTACATTGCTTACTACACACACACATGCAATGTGTACTTCAGTTCCCAAAGTAATTTTAATAATGATCTCAGACACTATGGGAGGGGGCAGGTGGGGCACTATACAATTATAATTACAATGGTACCAACTGTATAGCCTGAGGTTGTCTTGCTGTGGTACACAGGATATTCTTCTTTGGGAAATAACACTTTGGGAAATAATACTTTGATCTGCTTCATGCCAATATGGCAAAATACCACAGATAATTTGATAATTTATTGTAGAAATATGGAGTATGGCATGTATTCTTATAAAAATCCACCCAAACCTTGTCATTTGTTTAGTGGACATTATTTTTCAGTTAACTGATATCAACTGAGGCAGTCATACTATTATTCAAAAGCATGAGGGTGTGAAACTGAAAAAAAAAAAAAAACCTGCCTTCTAAATATAAGGGAAATTAGACCATTTTTTGGTTGTCTCCAAAAGGAGATAGAGAAAGATGATGATGGTGATGATGATGACAGAGAGAGAGAGAGAGAGAGAGAGAGAGAGAGAGAGAGAGAGAGAGAGAGAGAGAATGAGAATATGAATTAAAGGAATAGAATTATTTTACCTAGAAATATGCATACATGAAGAAAAACATTGAGAGCTCACACTATACCCTTTCCCAGAAGATTCTGGGTTTTGTTCTGTCCTACATAGCAATATAGCAAATCAATGGGCAAGTTATTTGGACTTTTTCATTACACCCATCATTTGTTACTAAATTAATTGTAAAGTTTTTTTTTTAAACAACATATTTATCATTCTGTGAACCCACATTAAAATTCAAAAACTTTTAAAATTGCTATATTAGAATTGAGAACTCTAGCCAGACATGGCAGTACATGCCTGTAATCCCAGTACTTGGGAGGCCGAGACAGGAGGATCACAGGTTTGAGACCAGTTTCAGAAACTTAGGGAGACCTTGTTTTGAAAATAAAAATAAAAAAAAGGGCTGGGGGTGTAGTTCAGAAGTAGAACTAGGTTTGATCTCTAGTTAAAAAAAAAAAAAGGATTGAATATTCTATATTAAATCTCAAACCTTAAGAGGTTTCCTCTTCATTAGGGTAAATTGGCATCTAGTTACTGGTTAGCTGGTTATTCCATTATGATAATTGACATCTGTTTATCTGACTATGAAAAAGTTATCATAAAAGATATGAAGAGAGGAGGAGTAATTACCATCAACTAGAAGGCTAAGAGAAGTCAAAAAGTAAATTTCAGCTATGAAGCCTGAGACTATGAGAGGCAGAATGGGCTTGTTTAAGTAGTCATTCATTATAAAAGCAATATTATAGTATCTTCATATGCATCATACATATAATTACTGTACAGGATATTTAAAGTAGTTGTAAAGCAATAGTAAAATTTAAGGCATGCAAAAAGTTAAGTGGCATTTTAATTGCAAATTGTCATTGGAAAGATAACCTAGAATATTGAGTTAATAAACTCAAGGAAAATATCTTTAAAGCTGGACTACCTACATCTACATAAATATTTTAATTTGCATAAATGTATTAGAATTAAATATATAGAAATTATGAAGCTCATTGTATTGTGGCTTTGTGAGTGTGCATATTTTTTGGAATCCTGTAGCGTCATCAGACTTTAAAAGCTGATTTTCAAATAATAATTACTTCAATGTATTTGTGGTACATTAGAGTTATAAGCACTCTAAAGAAAATAATCGTGCTTACTTTGTTTAATTTTTGTTTTGAGTTAATTGTAAGGTTTGCTGCAAATAAAGAAGATGCTACTTTAAAAAAAAAAAAAACAGAGATGTACTACTAGGTAATTTTCTTTTTTTATTTTGGGAATCTCAAAATACAAGAAGACAGACCAAAAATAAATAAATAAATAAAAGAACTCCTAGCCATAAATAAACCAAATTGTCTTTAATTAATGAGCAAAATATTTCAACATAAGTGTGAATGTGCTTACTTTAAAGATCTCAATTTGCTTGTAATGTAGTTTCTACACAATGGTATTCTCTCCTGGTAATGTATATGTACCTCATGTTTTTAAAGCATAGATGGTATATTTAATGATTACTTTTATGAAGGAATAATGGATGAAACTTATGCATTTGCTTTCTTGCAATTTCATAATGATTCCAAATTAAAATGTACCCAATAGGACTGGTATATTTGACATTTAAAAATAATGTATTTTCCTTTCCTTCTTCTTCTGGCCTGCCTTCCTTTCTTCCTTCCTTCTTTACTTCCTTTCAACCATCCCATCATCCTTCTTATCTCTTGCTCCCTCAGTCCCATTCATGCACTTTGTTTATTTTATTTTACCTTACTATTCTACTTAAAAAGTTTACTAGTTGTATAATAATATTTAAATGCATTACTATGTTACTGAATGGAATAAACACAAGTCTCATTTAGTTCTCAATTTATTAAACAACCCAGAATTGTGACTGCCAACATTTTTGTGCATATTTGTTTGGATAGGTAAGAAATACTGAAGAGAATTTTCAAGTAAGTTTTTCTTATAATAGAGACATAAAATATAAAATAGAAGAATACAAAATTCAGTACTAATATATACAACTAAATATTGGAGAACCCTAATTATGCACACATAATCTAAACATTATTTTCAATAACTACATCTTTTTCATGAAATTATATTAATTTTATGCTTCAAACTGCCAACATATCTTGCAATTGAGATTATGTCTTTTTAAACAAGTGTTTAGTCTCCATTATCTGTCCCAGTACAGGCATTTTGTTGGTTTTGGAAAAGAGACTGCTAAATTTAATCATGAGTAATGAAGTTTTTCTTACTATAATTTATTTTAACACATAATAGTATAAACTAAGACAGACTTTTTTATTAGTTATAATCAGGATTCTACCATCAAATAAATGATTAGAGGTCTTTCTCAGAAATACATTATAGATAAACTAAACATTAGATATAACCATCTATTTTATCACTGAAATTCTCAGATCAATGTACTTACGAACTTTCCTTTCCACTGTGTCAATTGGCTTTTCAAATAACACAAAAACCTGAGCAAATGTAGAGTACAAATGAAATAAATTTATCCAAGTCAATCTGTATTGAGGTACTATTAAATAAAGGCTAGAACATGTGTCAAGAAATAATGCTAAACTGAAAAGGTAAAATCTACCATATTTAATAGAATAATCTAGATTAAGCTTTAGGGAATAGACTTATTCATTAACATCAATAATTTGGAGTCAAAACAAATTCATAATTAAACACACTGAAGGACCATTCAAAGGACCATTAAAAACTATAATCAAAGGTTTGTACCATAGATGCCTAGTGTTCAGAAACCATGAGTCTAAATTTTTCTTTATGAGAGTTATAGATCAACTTTATAAGTTTTATCTTCTAATTTGAAAGAAAAATGAATCCTTTTTTAAAAATAACTATATCATAGTAGATGAACATTAACAATCAGATTTAGCAGACTCAGACTTGCATTATTTATGTTAAGTTCTACACACTTTTGTCCTCCTTAATCAGTCAGCTCCTTCATATGCACACCCCTGGGTTCCATGTGATGCTACTCTGAGTTTACCCTTAGTGCTATATTTTGTGTTTGTTTTGGCTTGGTAAAGAACATTTACTTTTCTCATACAAGTCTGTAAACAATGGAGATAAACTTTCAGTAACAGCTGCCATCTATCAATATGTCCATGTGCAGAATTCTCAGGCTCATATAATTTTAAAATATGTTCCTCTATAAAATGGAGTGTAAATTGTGATGAAGAATTAAGGAAATATTTTCATAGTAGGCTTAATAAGATAATAAATTATTTTTATATGGCCACATATCTTTGCAATTTAAGAGAGCCTCATTAGGAAGATGTTAGGCATGGACATAAGTCTAGAAGTTAATCATTTAGTCATTGACATAATATATAAAAACATCTGAGTAAATTTTTATAAACTAAGGTAGAAAGAGCACAAATGTATTTTGCTAAAGTTATATAATAATATATTTGAGTAACCTATTCTCTATGAATAAATTTCAATGCTAAAATAATCTGCAAGAGGACTATAATTAAATGATATCTATTATTAGGCTTCCATGTACACCGTGCTTCTAAAGATGTTATAAAATTTACTGAAATTATAGGAAAATCAGAAAAAAGGAAATGTATCAGTAATTCAAGAAATAATTTATGACTCCACCTGATGCACTTATATGATTAAATTAACCCTATAGTTATGTTTATGCCACACAATAACAAGTAATAGTTTGATACACTTATGAAATTAGAAATAATCAGTTTAACTCTAGCAAATATGCTGCTGGCTTTTATATTTTTAAAATAAATGCTGGTAAGGTTTTCTTTCCTTTATTACCTTAATAATCAATATTTGGGGAAGTAATTTAGAAAATTTCGTGATCCTAAGAGTCTTTTAAATCTAAAAATATGGTGTCACTTCACAAATGTAATTAAACTATGAAAATAGAGCGTAAGAACTTGCTGATGTTCAAATATACAATTTTCATGCTTAGAGTTCCCGTATTTAGAACTCTGAGGGCATCTATTGGCCAATGTTAGAATTGCACATGAGAATTTGGGTTCACACAGTTCCAGTTATGCATTTCCAAGCAATGATTAAAATGCTTTATGATGAAGAGATATATGGTGAAAACCTCTAATACTTAAATTATTACATAAAAAATATAGCATGGATGTTGATCTCGCAAAAGTGTTTCTAATATTAGACATTTCAACACTTTAAAAATTTGTGTACATTGCCTTTTACAATCATGATGAGTTGCCATCAACATTTTATTTAAACTTTTTAGTTTTTATAATGGGAACAAAACAATTATTCTTTAAGATTTTAAATGAAGCACATAGCAGCATATTTTATATTGCAATATTTGAGAAGAGAATATACAAGAAAATTGAGAACATGGCTCTATGACTTTAGTTTAGAAATATATATGTAAGCCAGGTGTGGTGGCGCACACTTGTAATCCCAGTACTTGGGAAGCTGAGAAAGGAGGATCGCAGGTTCACATCCAGCCTCAGCTACTTAGTGAGGCCCTCTGCAACTTAGTGAGACCCTGTTTCAAAATAAAGATGAAAAAATAGGGCTGTGGGTGTAGCTTAGAGGTTGAGTGCCCCTGTGTTCATCTCCCAGTACTGCAATAAATAAATATATATATATATATATATATATATATATTTACATATACATACATAAGATATTATATATATGAAAAAATGATTTTAAAAGTGGAAATAATCTGCATAGTTGGCTAGATAGGTAGTTTGGCCCAAAGTGTTACACCTAATTGCTAGAAGAAAGACACAACAATGACAGAGGAATAAAAAGGAACTGAAGTTTGTCTCATATCTTCTATATGATATAAATGCAATATGCATAAATATATAAACTAATAATTATATAATTTAATTCTAATAAATGATTAATAATATATAGATGAAAATGATTATAAATATAACACAAATATTACAGGAAAAATTAGTCAAATTTCATGTACAAAGTAGTAAATTCTGAAAGAAATAAGGAAAAGAGTATGATGAAGTGAGCAAATATTGATTTTTCCTTGTTCTTTTTAGCTCTCCCTATATAGAAGATCCTTCCAAAGCATATGGCTCAAAGCAGCTGTCACAGTTTTTGAACCAAGAATGGCACTAGGACTGTCTAGGAAGATAAGTGCTAAGGGACCAAATAAAAGTGTTTTAGTTACTTTTCTTGAAGTCTCACTCCTTCAATGTCTATTTCTTTTGCTTGTTGATGTAAAATGGAAACTATTTGAACTTAAAAAGGCAAACACTGTTAAAGAAGAAATTTGAAAACAATCCCAACAGATTAGGGTCATGAACACCTCTTTTGCATTTGTAATTCTGGTCATCAGAATAAACCCAACTGCCCTTCCTTGAACATGTTCAACTTGCACTCTATGGTCTCCACTGAGTAAGTGAGCCATGAACCTACTTCTATATAAAGAATTATGGGTAGATATAACACAAGTCATTTTTGTGCTGAGTATTCATCTGTATGTGAAAGATTTTGTAAGCTCCTCCTTTTGTGCCAAAGAAAATGGTACTACTGAAAATGTGGCTCTTAATCAGCCTGGACTCTTAAGGAACAATGATAAACCAAGAGTCTTACTGACCCACTATGGCTACAGTGCACAAGTGAGATATATGGTTTGGTTAATTAAGGGCACTGCAGCTTGAAGTTTGTTTTAGATCACAGATTTGAAGTTAGTTGTTGGCTTGCTTGTTCTGTTTACCACAATATGAACTAATCAGCTACCAAATTGGTTTTGAAATAGTTGTACATGTGTCAATCCTACCAAAAAAACGTATTTTTATATATGCTGACTTCTCTGATCTATCACTGATCTCCTAATACAGGCTTACTTATGTATGTTTCATATTTTTCTGGAATTAGATAAAATAAATCTCATTCTCTACCTATCTCGAAGTAAACGTTAAGATAATCAAATCAGCCCCCCCCCATTTTTCTTTTCTTTTTTTTTTTTTTTTATATCCACCAAGTTATCTTTATGTTGTTCTGACAGATGCATCACTCTAGAATCTAAGGTCTGGATTCCATTCTAGACTTTTCTAATATCTTACTATCCTTCGGTTGTCTGAATTTAATTTCTACCTACTCACATTTACTAAGAATAAGAACTTCTTTAGTGGTTTTTCCCACATCTCCCTTCAAAAGACAGAAATCGGATACATACTCTGAAAAAAGTATTTTTGTGAATTAGAGATTCAAGTAAAACTCATATGTGATACCATAAATAAGACCCATCCAAGCAATTAGAATGCATTATAATAAATACTAAAGTCATGTAATGGGCCTAGAATCACTTCAGTCTTGTGAACTGTAAAATTTTTCCTACTAAGGGCTAAAGCCTGTCTTTACAATTTATCCAGAAGCATTGACGAGTACTTTCCATGGACACTACTCCCAGATATCAAACACCTGATCTCTGGATTTGAAAGCCTGTGTTCTGTATTCCCAGCTAGTTGAGTGCATATTATCCTTACTACATGTCCAAGAATGCCTAGGTTATCTGCTCCTTGATTACTGTAATTTGCACAGTTGGCTGAATTTTAGCAATTATCTTCCATTGCTTCTTTAAGGTAGTGAGTTTTCTTGTACCTTGTCTAAATTTATTCTAAACCTAAATTGTTATGATAAAATGTTTAATACATATCTAAGGGATTTCACTCAACTTCTTTACAGAAGGTATGACGAAAGAACTAGCTTTAAATGAGACATAATTTTTGAGAAACACTGCTAGGTCCTTTAAAACTGTTTTCTGTATGACTCACTATATTATCACTACCACTGACTTATAGTTGAGGAAATGCAGATAAGTTAATTTATCCAGTGTTGAATATCAAGTAAGTGAAATACACACAGGAACGATGGCACATGCCTGTAATCTCAGTATTTTGGAGGTTGAAACAGAAGGATCACAGTTCAAGATCACTGTGAAGTCACTAAGCAAGACCCTGTTTCAAAAGAAGAAGACAAAGGAAGAAGAAGAAGAAGAAGAAGAAGAAGGAGGAGGAGGAGGAGGAGGAGGAGGAGGAGGAGGAGGAGGAGGA
>PVLC010002928.1:0-105719 GCA_004027655.1 Graphiurus murinus
GCCGGGCGTGGTGGCGCACGCCTGTAATCCCAGCATTCGGGAGGCTGAGACCGGAGGATCCGGGTTCGCGGCCAGCCTCAGCCACCTTAGTGAGGCACTCCGCAACTTAGTGAGACTCAGTTTCAAAATAAAGAATAAAAAAACAGGTCTGGGGGTATAGCTCGAAGGTAGAATGCCCCTGAGTTCAATCCCCAGTTCCGCAAAAAAAAAAAAAAAAAAAAAAAAAAAAAAAAAAAAAAAAAAAAAAAAAAAAAAAAAAAAAAAAAAATGATTTCTTCTTAAGGGTTCCAACATGGGCCAACCCTATCTGAATGCCAAATCAATGCT
This sequence comes from Graphiurus murinus, assembly GCA_004027655.1. NCBI lineage: Eukaryota > Metazoa > Chordata > Mammalia > Rodentia > Gliridae > Graphiurus > Graphiurus murinus. Next base: position 328 of record PVLC010002928.1, read on the forward strand.
CTAAAGCACTTTATCAGTCAAAAACACACAGGGAAAAAAATAGTTTATTTGAAAGTTTCACCTTCTATACTTGAAGTATAATTTTTGAAATACAAAGTCCTCCACCCACTCTGGTACCCCCTCTTTTCATTTCATTCCCTTCATGCAGATAGTGAAAAAGAAAAGAACATGTCAAGAAATAGAAAATTAGATTGAGTGTGGTGGCACACTCTTGTAATTCCAGCATTTGGGAGGCTGAGACGGGAGGATCCAGGTTCGTGGCCAGCCTCAGCTACCTAGTGAGGCACTCTGCAACTTAGTAAGATTCTGTTTCAAAATAAAGAATAAAAAATAGGACTGGGGGTGTAGCTCAGAGGTAGAATGCCCCTGAGTCCAATTGCCAGTACCGAAACAAACAAACAAACAAACAAACAAACAAAACACCAGAAAATTACGTTAGTATCTTTAGCACCTTTGGTTCCCCAAAATATCAATTCATTAAAGTGATTTTGCTGTTGAGACAAGCAAAAGAATGAAGTTTTCTGCTCTATATAGAACAGAGATGGAACACAGGTATCTAGAGGCAAGACATCAGAGGAGCCTGGAGGGAGGGCGGAGCCTGGAGGGAGGGATGAGCCTGGAGGGAGGGAGGAGCCTGGAGTCAGGAGCACTGCAGAGTCTAGGGGCAGGGTTAGCACCTCAGAAGGCCTTAGTGGTGTGGCACACCCAGGCCGAGAGCCCTGTGGACAGCTCCTCACATATGCCCAGGCTCAAGCAAGGTCTGGAAGGCAGCAGGACTATTTCAATTCCGTTAGTGCACATGCTCTACAACCAGTGATCTGCAGGCTGAAGAAACTGGAGAGTGCTCCCAATCAAAGGCCTTGGCACTATGTAAAAATCCCTAAAACTAGAAGCCTGAGGAAATTAGAAGCCCCCAACTTTAGCTAAAGACCAAGTTCTAGCCACACCAGCAAGATGGGAGTTCAGGTTAGATTGTCATCAGGAAAATTATGGTGTTGTCTGATTTCATTGACTGAAATTCCAAACTGCTTTGCAAGATAAGAAATGCAATACCATTAGCTGATTCTCACAGGACAGATAGGACTTTCTGGAGAGGGCACAAGTTCTTCAGGCAGAGAATGGGACATTTCTAAAGCAAAGATAGCTTAGAACCTGTGGAGAAAAATAAGGAGTTTGTCATTACTACAGTATGAAGTTTCATGAACGAATTGCCAGAGAGGAGAGAAGCATGGTAGATGTGAGCAAGGTCATTGATAGCTTTAAACATTTCCTTCAGGAGCTCAGCATGTATCCTTAAGTGAAGGTAAAATGCAAAGAATGTTAGGGGAAAAGCCAATGATTGGATTAGCATTCTAGAGAGATCATTCCAGAAGTGAAATAGATTATATATAATCAGGTAGAGAAATAATAGTGAGGGCAACAATGTTGGCTTGAGCAGACAGTGATGACTCACATCTGTAATCCCAGTACTTAGGAGGCTAAGACAGGAAGACTGCAGAGTTTCAGCCAGGCTCAGCAACTTAGCAAGGTCCTCCACAACCCTGTTTAAAAATAAAATATAAAATAGGACTGGGGTGCAGCTCAGAGGTAGAATGTCCCTAGAATCAATCCCTAATATGAAAAAATAAATAGGGAAGAGAAAAGAAAAGTTGGAGTCACTTGCAGGAAGGGAATTCCTTCAGGGTAAAGTAAGATTTGTGTAAGGTTTGGATTTATAATGTCCCCTGAGACCTCACAGATAGCAGGCAGCAATGTAGGAGGCAGGACTTGGTTGAGGAGAGGTTACTGGGGGTGTAGCCTTGGGATTATAGATGGATCCTCCTCCCCCCTGCTCTCTCTCTTGCTTCCAGCCTCCTGGATGTGGGAGCAGAGACTTTCTCTATCCTATCTGGATCTGCTTCCTGCTGCCATTACCTGAATTCCACAGACCTGGCCTGACATGGATTGAAACCCTAAATAAGTCTACTTTCCTCTAAGTTGGGTATGATGAGGCTTACTGGATCACAGCAGTGAGAAACTGACAGAGACAAAATGGGAGTTAGAGAGCAGTCTTTTAGGTTGAATTGTCCCTGCTCCAATAAATGAGGGTTTTTACTGAAGAAAGTTATTTAAATTGTCTCTTACTTTCCTGACTCTAACTGAAACAATGGTAGAGGGCAGCTGAGAGAGAAAGGAGAGAGAGAGATGTATAAAGGGAGGCAAAGAGTGATAGAGTGAAGTGGGGGAATCATCAGAGAGAAGGAATTTTTGGGAGCTGGGATGGATTGTTGGAATGTGTAAGTTTAGTTTTTACATAATTAAGAAGTAGAAGGAAGAAGTGGAAGCAAAATGTGGTTTTGTCTGCTGTGCAGTATACTGCATTCCTGTTAAGAGGTTGTCTGGGACCCTCCCTGTGGTGCCAATCTACAGGATGCTTGTGTATCTCTGCTCTGCTGAATTCCATGGCCATGTGACTTGCCTTGTTGGTGAATTATGGGAGGATGTGAAGCATGGCCATGTGTCCTTTTTATCTGCTACAATACTGAGCAATGTTCCAAAAGAGGGGGTTTTGGAATGGTTTGGTCTCAGAGTAAAACCAGACAAAGCAGAGCCAGTGCTGGACCACTGTTCTGGGTATGAGGTAACCCACGAAGGTACTTAACATGTAGCAGACCCTAGTTGATCCTCAGTAGATCTTGTTTTTTTTTTTTTTTAACAATAACATTTAATTTCTAAAAATATTAAAATAATTTAGATGTTTATAAAATTAAAAGAACCTTTCTTTCCTTCTCTTTTCAAAACTTGTCTTCCTTTCAAGGGGGGACCACTAATAAACTTTCATAAAACTTTGTAAATGCATTTATACATGTATAATATACATATAAGTATAAATACATCCTGCATTTCCTTTTATATTTAATAATATACTTTGAAGATAGTCAAATATAAAGAAATAAAACTCTTTCATTTAAATCTTTGCATAATATTCTGTCATGAGAGTTTAACACAATGTTACTATTATCTTATTGACAAGAATTTAGAGTTCGATTTTTCTGCTTAATAAACAGCACACAATAAATATTGTCTATCCTTTTATGCACACCTGTAAATATTTCCCTAGGTTAGAATCCTGGAAGTAGAATTATTAGGTCAAGGAATAAGCACATTGGAAATTTCAATAATATTGCCAAACTGCCCTCCAGGAAGCCTATTCCAATTTATAGTCTCTCGTCAGTAGTGGTAAGAGTCAGATCTCTTTTCTTACTTTAACACTTTCTTTCTATTCCCTTTGCCCAAAGGCTCAGATTTTTGCTTTCCATTTATCTTGAATAAGCGGTTTTGATGCTGTGTGTGTGTGAGGGAGTGGAGGTAGAATGTTAAACAACCCTCATTTTCATGCCTTCTGCTATTTGTAAAGGTAATGTTCCCTATTTTTATTATAAATTTTAATATTATTCACTGTGTTAGGTGTTCATCACCGTGACAAAATACTTGACAAAAACAACTTAGAGGAGGAAAGATTTATTTTGGCTCACGGTTTCAGAGAGTTCTGTCCCTATTCCGCTGGATCCAAGGCATAAACATCATGGTGGAAGGACATGGTGGAAGAAAGCTGCTCAGCTCATGGCCACTGGAAAGTGGAGAGAGAGGGAAGAAACCCAGGACAGATATAATTCCCATGGCCATGCCTCCAGGAACCTGCTTCCTTCAGCCATACTTCACTTGCCTGTGGTTTTCACCACCTTCCAATAAGTCCATTTAATTCATCAGGTGGATTAACCCTCTGATGAGAATTCAATAATTGCTTAAAAACCCTACCTCTGAACCTTGATACATTGGGACAGTGCTTTCAACAAAAGGACATTCCAGATCCAAACTGTACAGTTACTAGTGCCTCATTACAAAATTCCATGCTGTATAGTGGTAATGTCCCTTAATAACTACACACATTTTTCTATTTCTTCAAGAGTGTTACAAAGATTCCTCAAAAGCGTTATAAAGAATGTGGCTAAGCTGAGTGTGGTGGCGCAGGCTTATAATCCTAGCACTGAGACTGGAGGATCTGGGTTCTCGGCCAGCCTCAGCTACTTAGTGAGGCCCTTGGCAACTTAGTGAGACCCTGTTTAAAAATAAAGAATAAAAAATAGGACTGAGGGTGTTGCTCTGAGGTAGAATGCCTGGGTTCCATCCCCAGTACCGCCAAAAAAAAAAAAAAAAAAAAAAAAAAAACCCAAAAAACCTCAAAACAAAAAAAGAACGTGGCTACCTATATACTGTTGAGTAGAGTGCTGCTCTTCCAGGCCCGCTCATCTTTACTGGATACATTCATAGCATTTCAGTAAGCTAACTCCTTTGGTGCCTGACAGAGGACAGTTTGTGCTCACAGTCATTGGGAATCACTGCTAATATACAGAAAACCTACATATAACATTTTGTACACGTGAAGGTTGAGTGGAAGCTTTTCCAAATTGGGTTTTAATTAAAAATATTCATTGTTCAGCTTAATCGCCATGTGCCATGGACGTCCAGGCTTCTAAATTAGATTGTCTCTTTCTCCCTTAGAGACCCCATAGCCAGTGTTTTCCAAACCATTTTACTCAACCTACCTAGATGGCCTTAGGACTGTGTTTCAAGATTAATCTAATGAAGAACAACAGTGGGGTCATCTGGGGTTTTTTTTGTGCTGCTTCCTTTATCACAAATAACTGAGATTTAACTTGACCTAAAAAAAAGATCACCTCCTCTCTGAGATTCAGCCAAATACTTCCACGCTGGATTGAAGAATCAAGAGAAATCATATCATCCCAATGTATGAAACTGAGCTTGGTTAATACTGACCATTCATGCCATACAGAACCTTCCTTACCTTTTGCTTTGCTGGGCCTCATGGATTTTTCAGAGCCTGACACTACAGATGGTTTAGAGATTATGTCTAGCCACCAACTGATCTGTCCATGCTGTTTCTACTTTTTAAATGGTTAACTGAGACCGACCAGTGTGAGCATCTCATTTATCAATCTTTTCGTTTCTTTTTTTTTTTTTTTCTTTCAGCGAAGGGTAATTTTTCCTCTATTTTCAAAATAGTCTCTATTCATCTGGTTGTCAAATAGTACTCCCTGACTATGGGCGGATAGGTTATTTATTACCAGGCTGACTTTCTCTTTGCACAGGAAATCACTGAGAAGGTAAGTTGGAAGCTGAGCTGCATCATCCTCAGGATCATTAGAGGCGGTGTAATATTTTGTGGCTGTCAGCTTTCAGGCTTCTCTCGTGGCGGAGAGGCCATCCTTTGGGGAGAACATAACGATCCCAGAATGTGGGCTGACAGGGTCTTGATCTGTGCTTTTATTATCTTCAATTTATCAGTCTCTTTTGAAGGAATTGACCATGGGACTCTTTTAAAACATTTGAAATCTTTGGATAAAAGCTCAGAGACAGGCTCTTCCTACTTCCATTAATTTCATAATCAATGATGTCAATTTGTCACTATTAATAATGTTTCCACAGCCACTTTCCCCAGCCTTTCCTGAACTTAAAAGCTTCTAGATAAACTCCTCCTCCTCCCCCCTTCTCCCCTTCCCCCCTCTTCCCCTAAGTCCTCCCCCTCTTCCCCTTACTCCTCTCCCTCTTCCTCCTATTTATTTATTTATTTATTTATTTATTTTTCTGATCTTAGTTTTTCTCATTCTGCTGACTATACTCAAGTTTACTTTACTTTTCCCCTGGTCATCAAAAGGGTTTCTTTATGCCTTTGGAAGACATCACGGTATAGTTTACAATACCCAGTCTAAGATAAAATTTTTGAAAACTGGCAACCTGAATTATGAATGTCTGTTTTTACATTTTACCCACGCAGTTCAGTTTCAGCTTTTGGATTTTCTCACAAAAGCTTATTTTTCAATTTGTTGAGAAATTCTCTTATGCTAGCCCAAGTCGTCTCTGCCATCCTGTTTGTGTGATCTCTCTGTACCTTTTCACCAAAACAGAAACATTCTTTGTATTTATGTCTTACTGAAAATATTATTTATTAAACTCTGAGTCTTAAACCTGAATAAATGTGGATAAGTATATGGCGATGGTTAATTGTGACATCAGCATGCCTGGGTTGGAATATTGCATCTGCTTTGTAACTACAGGCGAGTTACTTCACCACTCTGGGCTTTGATTTTCTTATGCATAAATAATAATAATATTACTAATCTTCTAGAGTTATCTTAATAACTAAGTGGCAGAATGCCTATAGATTTTTTAGCACAGTGCCTGACATAATAACCCAACAAATGCATATTAAGTAATAGTAATATAATGATAATTATATATTATATAAGTAATTATACTTGTCCTAGTGTAAAGATACTCTTTCTTGTAGAATATATCTTCTAAGTTTCTTTGTCCAGATATGCATCTAGAATATAGACAAGAGGAGGCTTGCTGATCCAGGAAACCATCATGAGTTGTAAGCAGCCTCATTAGGACAACATGCAGCAAAGAGCTTAGTAGATATTTTAGTAACAGAAAGTAGGAATACACAGGAGTTAGGTGAAGAGGAGAGAAGGGCTTGACTATAGGTAAGTAGGAGGGATGGGAAGAAACTGAGGCAGAAGAATGTCAAGAATCAAAAATTCAGGAGAAGAAATTGGATAAAAGAAATCCAATTTCTGAGCAGAAAGGATAGAGAGTGAGAATTTTGTGTGGAAAGTAAAGATATCAACTCAGATGGGGATGAACCTACTGAAAATCTCAGAGTTTTTCTTGCCTATGCAAGGTTGCTTGGAGCAGAACCTACATTCTCTCAAAAGAATTTTTTTTTTCAATTTCACAAGGCACTAGATTTAAAACTGCTACTGAAGAATTAGTAGAAAAGAACAAGATGCTTTACAATACCTAGTATATAGCATGTCATTATAAAGTCTCTTTTACTCTCTATTTCCCTTCCAAAGTCAAGCTTCAGCTTTTCCCTTCTCTTTGCATCCACATCCCCTAAAAATCTATCTCAGAGGTATTTCTTTCATTCTTAAATTCCCACATGCAAAGTAACAACTCCATTGGCTATGCTAATCTTATAATCTCACAGCAATCACTTAATACTAGAAAAAAACAAAAACAAAAACAGCAAATAAATGAGTGTCCAGGATCTAAGAGCTACTTTCCTTATCAGGTAGAGAGAAGAACAGCAAATGATTTCTTTTGTTCACAAACACTAATTGTATCCTTCCAAAATTAAATTACTCTATGCTAGATTTTTGCTTTAACTAGGCAGCTCTTACATAAATGGAAAGAGGATAATAATCCCCAAGGCTTACAGATCAGGAGCAGTAAGTGACAAGAGAAAAAAAGTCTGTTCAAAATTTTAGTAACAGCCAGATTAACTAATTCCACTTAGACCAATACCCCAGATTTTATCTGGACTTTCCCCCCTTCTAACTTGCCTAATAACAGCTTGGAGAAACTGCAAGTGCACTAATATGAATACACACCATTGGAAATATGAGAAGCATATGCTGTGGTGAAAGTAGAAGAGTAGCATCAGGTAAATCATGGACAAGACATAGAGAATAAGGATGTATTTGTCCAAATAGTACTATCACGTAGTGTTATTTTATCAAGTATTAAATGTGTTTATTTTGTAAGACTCTAATACATTGTGGGTTCTTTTTTATTTAACTAGTAACTATTTACAAAAGATTAAAAGGCAATATGTTGACTTTTCCTCCATGCCAAATCTAACTCATGGTCTCCTACTAACCCCAAGCTAGGCCTCTTGCAAAGTGTATTGCCACACCGAATGCCATCAGTATCTACCCAGTTGTGCAAGTCAGAAACCCTCTCATGGTAGCTCCACAAAGGGCTTGTGGGTCCTACCCTTCCAAAAATGTCAACCATTCTTCTCCCAAATCACACCCCCGTATATGTGTACCATGGTATAGATGGTGTTCTGGCTATGCAAAAAACCTTTCAAGACAAGCTCTTTCTATACATGTTGCTAATTTTTTAAAAAAAGGAAATTCAGGAGCTTACTTGTCAATATCATATATTCTATTTTATTTTTAAAAAGTCATTGAATTGGCTTTTTATTAGGTCCAATCACCTCATTTTTACTGTCAAACTGGATTCAGAAGTAATATCAGTTTTTACCATCGTGTGTTCTACAGCTAGCATAGTGCCTGACAGAGAGATGTGTAATAAATATTTTAACTGAATAAATAGAGAAGTTATATTTCATACCAAAATTTATTCCCATCAAGTACTCCTTGTAATAGGCATCCCAGAGGCATAAAATTACTTCTTCCTTGCACATACTGCAGGGTATTTTTGGCTTCTCTGACATTAATATTGCTGTTCTTTTGCCCCTCATTCTCTTCTCCCTTCTCTTAGCTTAGCTAACTCTGATTTATCCACTAAGTTCAGACTTACCTCCCCCTGGAGAACTTTTCTGACTTTTTTGGACTAGGTAGTTTGTCTATCTCTGCACTCTCAAAACAACTAATAAATATTTCTGTGTAGTAAGCGTATTTCTGGTTGCTCTGGTTAAATGTCTTGATTCAACTTTGACTGTATATATATTTTTGCAATCCACATAAAAGGCACCAACAGTTGCTGTCAGATCTGTCTTCAAACCATCTCCAGATTCCAAATCTGGCCATATTTTAGCTTTAACCTTCTAGCCTCTACCTTTATCTAGTCCGCATTCTTGCTGGAATTATTGTAATAGTCTCCTAACTGACTTTCCGGGTTCCATCTTTATTCTACCACCGTCTATTCCCAACTCAACAATCACAGTAATTTATTTAAAATTTGAGTTATATTAAGTTATACTAATATAACTTAATATATTAAGACTATGCTCAGAACCTTCCAATAACTTCTGATCTCATTTGAAATAAATTTGAGTTCTTTACTGAAAGAGCAGTATGCAATATGGTTGCCAGTGATTCTTATGTCCTGGTAAGTATGTCTTAAGTTTTTTTTCCCAGATTGAATACTGCTGCCCTATGTAACCAATAGGACATTGTGGAAATGACAGTGCGTGAGTCCTGAGAACAGGTTATAGAAGACGTAATGGCTTCTGCTGTGTATTGTCTTAGCTCACCCTTTCTTTCTGGGAAAGCCAACGTCTAGACTTTGAGAACACTCAAGCTTTCTGATGAAGTGGTCCATGTGGTGGGGAACCCAAGCCTCCTAACAAGAGGCAGCAATTTGTCGGTAGCCATGTCAGTAAGTCCACTGGAAATGGACCTTCTAGTCCTAGTGAAGTCTTCAGATGACTGAAGCCCCAGTTGACAACTGTCTGCAATATCTGTGAGAATGTGAAAGAAAATACCCATTAAATGACCCTGGGATTTCTGCCCTATGGAATCTTTGTGAGTCAATACATACTTATTGTGTTAAGCTAGTAAGTTTCGGGATACTTTGTCATATAGCAATAGATAACTAATACATTTACTATCACCCAAGGGGTACCCTTGATAAGATCCCTTATTAATTCATGGACTTCATCTCTTGCTATCTCATTTGCTCTGCCCACTCCATCCAGTCACATGAGCTCTTCTTTTTTAAAAAATTTTATTAATGCATTGCAATTACACATCATAATGAGGGGTTCAATGTGATACACCTATGCACATAGCTCTTGGTGTATTACTCTCTGCATCCCAGCCTCTTGCCCCTCCTACCTTCCCATACATGTTAGTGAAATTGATAGTAACACCTTCATATTTTGCTAAAGTATCATTTGAACCGTTTCCTTCCTCAGTCCCCCTTTCTTTCCCTTCCCAGTGCCCTTCTCCAACCCCTTGCACTATTCTTTCTCTCCACATTTATCTGAAATCCATTATTTCATATTTTCTCTCTACTTCTGCATATGAAAGAAAACGTATGACCCTTGACTTTCTGAGACTGACTGACCTCACTTAGCATAATATTCTCCAGTTCGATCTATTTTCCTGCAAATGGCATAATTTTGCTCCATTGTGTATATATACTATATTTTCTTCATCTGTTCATCTCTTGACAGACCCATGGGTTGGTTCCGTAATTTGGCCATTGTGAATTGTGCTGCTATAAACATGAGTATGTATTGGTATTTTTCCAAAATAATTAAAGTTAAAATAATATAGGAATGCATATATACATATCAACCTTTTCTTCAACCCACTGACATCTCTCCCCACAGGCTCATTGCCCTAGACAGATCCCTGACTGCCACAGGTCTTTGTTCAAATGTGACATGCTCAGTGCTTGCCCTGACACCTCCAAACCCCCGAGTTCCTCTTGTGTTTTCTTTTCCTCTACAATATGTATTAATATTTGACATAAGACGTGTTTAACTGTTTGGGGTTTTGTCCCTCCATAATGATATATGGTCTCTGAAAGCAGACTGGTTGATGTTGCTGTTGTTCCCTGCTATCTCTTTAGCACTTAAAACAGTGTCTGACAACTACCAAGGGTTCAGTAAATGCTTATTAAGTAAATTAATGTTGTTGTCTTCTGGCTTTTTATTATTTATTTGCTTGTTTGTCAGATTTCCACACTAAATTGTAAGCTCTTTAAACTCAGGCTCTATATCTTATTCATGTTTATATTTCCGTCACCTATACAGTGATATATGGAATAACAGGTCCATTTGCTAAAGTAATAATAAAAGAGGTTTGAATTATTTGGGGAGTTTATGTCACAAAGAATATCTTCTAAAATATGAGCTTAAAAAATGTATGGATTTAAAAATTCTTTGGGTCATCTAATTTTGTAAGATTACTTTAAAAATGAAAAAAATTACTTAAAAACAATAAAATAGCACCAAAATTCAAATTTAAAAGCAGTCATATCAGCTGGGCATGGTGGCACATGCTTGTAATCCCAGCATTTGGGAGGCTGAGACCGAAGGATCCAGGTTTGAGGCCAGCCTCAGCTACTTAGTGAGGCACTCTGCAACTTAGTGAGACCCTGTTTCAAAATAAAGAATAAAAAATAGTCCTGGGGATATAGCTCGGAGGTAGGATGCCCCTGAGTTCAATTCCCAGTACCGCAAAAACAAAACAAAAAAGTAGTCATATCAATTTATTATAGAGCTTTAAAACCAATTGCATTTGGCCTCAATAATATATTATATATAAAATTTACTTCTCTGTATTTTAGTTGTTCTTGAGATTATTTTTTTCACCTGAACAGGTTGTATCTACCAGTTTGCAAAAGAAACTACTTTGAAAAATTGGCACACCAGAAGCCATTAAAAATATGAAATATTTGATAAATATTTTCAGGACTTAAAGAAAATTTGCAACTATATAATCATTTTTTTCATACTTATATTTTTGAACTTGAATAGCTTTGTGGAAAATAAAGCAGATTACATAAATTCAATTTTACTTATATGACTTTCTAGTCATTGCCAAAGTAAATTTCACATGGGGGAAATAAATCAGTAAGAAATTGGATCTACTAATTTGCTTGTCACTTTCTAAAGGTAACTTACAAAGGATATGAATTCTATTGTTTTAAAGAGAAAGTAAATCAGATTGAACATGTCCTGGAAAATTAGAAGGTTTCGTTGACTTATCCAAAGTCAAATACGTATTTAGAAGCAGAAACAGGGCTACCACTCAGTCTTCTGAAATCCTGGCTAATTGTTTTGCTCACCATCTATTCTGCTTCCTCAGTGTTAGAAAATGCTGTTTAACAGAGATATCTCCCCTTGGGGAGTTGAGCATGCCATTCTGTGAAAAAACCCATTACTAAGGAAGTAATTGGGGAGGGAAAAAGGAATGTGTGAGAAGGGAAACTATGCACATGACTGAACTAAATTCTGCACTCTTAAAATGAAAAATTAATAAGTTGCTCATTGTCATTAACATTCAGAAGACAACTTTGGGGCTAGAGGCAGGTGACAGAAGTGGGTCAGCGGGAGAAGTTATCCTGTTTAGCTGAATATGTGTGAAGTGCCACGTACTGTGGGGAGGGTGCAGGTGATATTGGGAGTGGGCCTGGATATATGCACAGTACAATATAAAATTCATAGGTTATAAAAATTCATAGGTTGTTGTGGTAATGATTTAGAATGTCCTCCTAGGCCTCCTGGAAGTAAGGCAGCCATGTTGGAGGCAGGGCTTGGCTGCAGAGGAGGGGTTCCTGGGGGTGTGGCCTTGGAGATTATATACGGTTCCTCCTTCCTCTGCTCTCTCTTTTGCTTCCCGCCTCCATGATGTGAAAGCAAAGGACTTGTACTCGCCCTCTCTCTGATTCCTGCTGCCATGCCCTGAGCTCCGCTGATATTTCCTGACCAGACATGGACTGAATCCCTGCGATCTCCAGAACTGTGAGCAAATAAACCTTCTTTCTGATAAATTGTCTTGGTCAGTTGTTTCAGATTATCGGATTACAGCCTCAGGAATGCTGACAGCAGCATAGACACTATAGGAAATGGTGGAAATCAAGATGCTATTGTTAAGGAACCAGAAAAACATGGTTTTAAAGCTCACTCACTTAGGCTTCTGAAGTTACTTGGTTTCCACATATCTCAGCATTCTTGACGATGTTATTTAACCTCTTGTCTGAGTGTAGGTTACCCCTAAAGCATATCTGAGATGAAGGCTTGTGTGTTGATCCTTTATTTGGGAGTCTCAAAGAGAGGAGTAAAGGTAAGGAAGTATTAAACATTTCAAGGAATGAAAGGTAATTCAGATATGTGTTAACTAACCAGTGGCACACAGGATAATGCTTTTTTCTCATGGGACCCTTATAAATTTCTCACTGGGGCCTTATAAATTTCCCTGGGGAATGGAAGGCAACAGCACTCACCCTAGCTCTCTTTTCCTAATGGTAGAGTGTAGCCAAATGGACAGGCCCATGTGCCCGGGGTGCCCTAGAGTGTGAGCACTAGTTGATTCCTGTGGGTCTCACTACCGCAATGGAGTTGCTTAGGGGTTAGAAGGCTGAAAGGGGATGTTGTATGAAGCTGGTCAAAGCCTTCCTGGGATTGGTAACTGACTGGAGGAGGGGATCGAGGGTAGCAGGTTGGGAGAGGTAGCTTGGAGAAGACTTGGTATTGTGCAAAAAGACTGCCTGATACATTTTTTATTTTTAATATCAATGTACTTATGTGGAAAATAGGACCAAATTCTCTACATTAGGTTTCTCTGGGAAGTGACTTCATATGACAAAATGCTTGAAGGATTATAAGTACTCAGTATTATTAGCTTTGTATTCCTGTTATGATGATGTTTTAAGGTTATTGGTAAGTATTATTTTTATTGGAAAAGTCCTTAAAGTTTGAGTATTCTTATATGAATTGCTTTGGACCAGAGTGTTTCAGATTATGGATTTTTTCAGATTTCAGAATATTTGGCTATACATAATAAGATATCTTGGGGATAGAATTCAAGTCTGAATATGAAATTCATTTATCTTTCATGTATACATTATATAAATAGCCTGAAAGCAATTTTATGCAATATTTCTAATATACCTGTGTTTGACTATGACCCATCGTAAAAAGTTAGGTTTGGAATTTACCACTTGTGGCATCATGTTGGCACCCCCCCCAACCCCCGCAAAAAAAAAGAAAAAAAAGAAGTTTGGGGTTAGGAAGCTCAACTTGTATCAATTCTTGATCTTGACCACACCTTACTGACATATATTTTACCACACCTTACTGACAAACATAGACTTCCCTCTAATGTAGATGCTCATCAGTTAATCATTAGACCCAGAGTTAAAATTTAATCTTTAAGGCACAAGCCTTCATCTAGATGCTAATAAGTCTTTTGACTTATAATAAAGTTGCAGAGCTTGAGAATTACTATGATTTATTGTAACTATAATTTTGGGGGATTTGAAAACATTTTCTACTTTGAGTCATTTTATATTCTGTATTTCCAACATTAGAATGAAGAATTAGCATTTGTTAAATCAATTTGCTCATTGTTTTGTAAATGGAAAAAAACACTCAATTAAAATTTTTCTTTATCTGAGCTGGGCATGGTGGAGCATGCTTGTAATCCCAATACTTGAGAGGCTGAGACTGCAGGATCACAGGTTTGTGACCAGCCTCAGCTACTTAATGAGGCCCTCTGCAACTTAGTGAGACCCCCTTTCAAAATAAACAATAGAAAATAGGGCTGGGGGTGTAGTCCAGAGGTAGAATGCCCCTGGGTTCAATCCCCAGTACTGTAAAACAGCAACAACAACAACAAAAAAAGCCAACCAAAAAACAAATCTTTATTCCTCTGATTAAAGCTACCAATTATGTGTTTGTTATAGAATCATAACTGGAAACATCTTTAAATAATCATCGACTCAATCTAACTCATGTTGCGGGACAAAAATCATCTGAATTTGAAATAAGTGGTGTAGTTAACATCCCTATGATCACTCCTGACCACTAGAAGATGAGAGGTGCTGAGTGACACCTGGCCCCTTCTACTCTCTAAGGGGACAGTGCTGATATGCACCTACCTCCTAAGGCTCCAGCGAGGAGCCCATGGAATACAGCACCAAAAGCCTACTTGATACTTGGTTGTAGTGATAGCACAGGGTTTTTTTGTTGTTGTTGTTGTGGTACTGGGGATTGAACTCAGGGGCATTCTACCTCCGAGCTATACTCCCAGACCTATTTTTTATTCTTTATTTTGAAACAGGGTCTCACTAAGTTGTGGAGTGTCTCACTAGGTAGCTGAGGCTGGCCGAGAACCTGAATCATCCGGTCTCAGCCTCCCAAATGCTGGGATTACAAGAGTGAGCCACCATGCCTGGCTTATTTTGGCTTGTTTTTTTTTTTTTTTTTTTTCTCACTAGTATTTAAGTTTGGTAAGCTTAAAATTTCTTCACCTTCTTTTAAGAAATATTGAATTGATTGTAGCATTTTGCTAGTATTTGTTTGGTAAGCTTAATATTTCTTAACCTTTTGTTTTTTGTTTGCCTCTTACATTTAATAATTCTGGGAGCTAATCTTGGATGTCGTTAAAAATGTATTTTTTCCTAATTTAAAAATACAATATCTTATCTACTGGGCCCGGCTAGACCTCGCCTCTAGATGGCATCTGGCAGTGTGCCAGGAGTGGCTGCAGGTGGTAACATCCTAGGGCTGCACCACGCCAGAGCGCATGCACCAGCACGCCCAGCTCGTGGCCTGCCCAGGTGAGAGCTGTATGCGGGCACCTCGTGGCTCAAGCCCTGCGTGGCTTTAAGAGCTCCGGCTCTCGCCAGTGAGGGGTTGTTGTTGTTGCTGGAGGGTTTTGGGAGGAAGAGGTTGTTGGTTGCTGGTGGATGGTGGGTTGCTGGAGGTGTAGGTTGTTGGATGGAGGTTGGACGACTACTATTGCGAGGAACGGTTACGGAGAACGAGAGTGGGGTGAGAGAAGCAATTGCGGTTAGAGAGACGGTTACTGTCAGGGTTAAGAGAATGGTTACTATTACTGCTTGGGTAGCATCCTCGATCCCAGAGAGAGAGAGAGAGAGGTATAATAAAGAGAAGTTTGAGCCAGCAACATTCAGTTATCGTCTTTATTGGGGCCTCACGGTTGAGGGTTCAGCCTGGGGTCCCGATATCTATATCTGTTTATCTATATCTATCTAGCTCTATAAAGTGGTGGGTATTCCAAATCCTGGATTCTAGTATCTGGGAGAAAATTTGATGATTGTGTATCATGTGCCAAAATATTGCATATAGATAAACAAATGTAACTATTCTACTTTCAGTGACCATCTGTCCTTGGGTGTTGCATAAAATTTCCCTTCTATTTCATCAATACCATTACATTGTAAAAATTCTTGCCCCTTTTCCTTAAATTTTTTTTATATTTTATTTTATTTTCTAAATTGGTGCACTGTAATCATATATCTTTGGTAGGTACAAGCTGAAGAAGGCATACATGCACACGTTTCTCATTTAACCCTTCGACAATTCCCGCTCCACTCCTTCAACCTCCCTCCTTCTCAAGTTCAGTTTAGTGATTGACTTTGATATGTTCATGAAAGTACATCATGTGCATTAGGGTATCCCCCTCCCTCCATCACCTCTGTTAAGTTGAATTCTTTGCTTATCTAAGATTTCTCCTTCTTCCTCTGGAGTCTCTCTTATGCCCCATTTTCTCCCTAGCTTCCACATATTGGGGAGAGCATATGATTTTTTACTTTTTGTGACTGACTAATCTCACTTAGCATAATGTTTTTCAGTTCCATCCATTTCCCTGCATATGACATGATTTTGTTCTTCCTAATGGCTGAGTAAAATTCCATTGTGTACATATCCCATAGTTTTGTAATCCATTTCATCTGTTGATGGACATCTTGGCTGTTTCCATAGATTGGCAATTGTAAATTTTGCAGCTATAAACATGGATACACATGCATCGGTCTGATAGTTTCGTTTCCATTCTTTTGGGTAGATACCCAGAAGTGGTATTGCTGGATCATATGGTAGGTTCATTCCCATTCGTCTGAGGATCCTCCATATTGTTTTCCAAAGTGGTTGCACTAATTTGCAATCCCACCAACAATGTATTAGGGTTCCCACTTCTCCACACCCACACCAGCATTTGTTGTTTGTGTTCTTGATGATTGCCATTCTGATTGGGGTTAGGTGAAATCTCAAGGTAGTTTTGATTCACATCTCTCTGATTGCTAATGATGTAGAACATATCCTCATACATTTATTGGTCATTTGTATTTCTTCTTTTGTGAAGTGTCTATTTGGATCCTTTGCCCATTTTTTGATTGGGTTATTTGTTTTCTTAGCTGTGATTTTCTTAAGTTCTCTGTATATCCTAGATATTAGTCCTCTATCAGAAGAGTAACTGGCAAAAATTTTCTCCCACTCTGTGGGTTCTCTGTTGAGGCTCTTGATAGTTTCCTTTGTTGCACAGAAGTTCTTCAATTTAATGCAATCCCATGTATTGGTCTTCCTTTGAGGTGCTTGTGCTTTTGGGGTCTTGTTGAGAAAGTTTTTACCTGTGCCTATGTGTTGAAGTGTTGGGCCTATGCCCTCTTCAAGTAGCTGCAAGGTATCTGGCCTGACATCCAGGTCTTCGATCCACCTTGAATTGACTCTTATGCAGGGTGAGAAAGTGGGGTTTAATTCCATTTTCCTGCATATGCATAACCAGTTTTGCCAACACCATTTGTTAAAAAGGCTATCTTTTTTCCAGTGTATAGTTTTGGCTCCTTTATCAAAAATCAATTGATTGTAAGCCTGTGGGTCTGTTTCTGAGTCTTATATTTTGCTTCTTTGGTCTAGTCTATGTATCTGTTTTTGTGCCAATACCATGCTGATTTTATTACTGTGGCTTTGTAGTCAGGTATTGTGATACCTCCTGCATGGTTCTTGTTGGTAAGAACTACTTTGGCTCTTCTGGGCTTTTTGTTGTTCCAAATGAATTTAGGACTGATTTTTCTATATCTGAGAGGAGTGACTTTGGTAATTTCCTGGGTATTGCATTGAATCTTTAGATCACTTTTGGGAGGATGGCCATTTTGATAATATTTATTCTGCCTATCCAAGAGCATGGAAGATCTTTCCATCTTCTAAGGTCTTCATCAATTTCTTTTTTCAACTTTTGATAGTTTTCATTATAGAGGTCTTTTACCTCTTTCGTTAGGTTTATCCTTAAGTATTTTATTTTTGAGGGTGCTATTATGAATGGAATTGTTTTCTGGATTTCTTTTTCAGTGGATTTATGGTTGGCATACAGGAAAGCTTCTGATTTTTTAAGATTGATTTTGTATCCAGACACTTTGCTCATTTGTTGATCAGTTCTATAAGTTTTTTGGTTGAGTTTGTTGGGTCTTCTAAGTATAGTATCATGTCATCCACAAAAAGGGATAGTTTTAGTTCTTCTTTCCCTATTTTTACCCCTTTGATTTCCTTATCTTGCCTTATTGCTCTGGCTAGAGTCTCAAGTACTATATTGAACAGAAGAGGTGTTGATGGACATCCTTGTCTTGTTCCTGTTTTTAGTGGGAACTCTTGCAGTTTTTCTCCATTTAATATGATGTTGGCTGTGGGCATATTGTATATTGCCTCTATGATTTTGAGGTATGTTACTTCTATTCTGATTCTCTGCAGTGCTTTTAACATGAATGGGTGTTGGATCTTGTCAAATGCTTTTTCAGCATCAATTGAGATGATTATGTGTTTTTTGTCTTTGATTCTGTTTATGTGGTGAATTACATGGATTGTTTTTCGTATGTTGAACCAGCCTTGCATCCCTGGGATGAACCCAACTTGGTCATGGTATGTAATTTTCTTGATGTGGTTTTGAATGCGCATTGTTAGTATTTTGTTTAGCAGTTTTGCATCTAAGTTCATCAATGCTATAGGCCTATAGTTTTCTTTTTTTGAGCTGTCTTTATTTGGCTTTGGTATTAATGTGATGTTGACTTCATAGAATGTGTTTGGGAGGGTCCTGTTTCTTTCTATTTCATGGAATAGTTTGAGGAGTTTTGGGATTAGCTCTTCTATAAATGTTTTATAAAATTCACTTGGAAATCCATCTGGCCCTGGGCTTTTGTTTGATGGTAAACTCTTTATTGCTGTTTCTATAGCTCTTTGATTGTTATTGGTTGGTTTAAGTTTTCTATATTTTCTTGACTCAATTTAGGAAGGTTATATGTGTCTAGAAATCTCTCAGTTTCTTCTAGATTTTCCATTTTGTTGGAGTATAGTTTTTCAAAATAGTTTCTGATGATCCTCTGTATTTCCACACTGTTGGTGGCAATATCCCCTTTTTCATCTCTCATTTTGGTACTTTGGGTTGATTCTCTCTTTCCTTTGGTTAGGTTGTCCAATGGTTTATCTCTCTTGTTTATATTTTCAAGAAACCAGCTTTTGGTTTTGTTGATTTTCTGTATTTTTTTTTATTCTCTACTTCATTAATTTCTGCTCTGATTTTCATAATTTCATGTCCTCTACTGCTTTGGGGTTAGACTGTTCTTGTTTTTTGAGTGCTTTGAGCTGTGCATTAGGTTATTTACTTGGTGATTTTCTGTTCTTCTTATGTGGGCACTCAGTGCTATAAATTTTCCTCTTAGTACTGCCTTCAATGTGTCCCAGAGGTTTTGATATGTTGTGTCTCTGTTTTCATTGGTGTCTAGGAATTTTTTAATTTCTCCCCTTACTTCTTCTATGACCCAATCCTCATTCAGCAATGTGGTATTCAGTCTCCATGTGTTTACATGGTTACTCTGGGTCTTCTTAGAGTTGATTTCTTGTTTCACTCCATTGTGGTAGATTCCTGGTGCTCTGGCTCCAGTGAGAGGGGTGATTTTGGGTGTCCTTACCGCAGGCTTAAGATGGTTGTCCCAGGTGTTTTTGACTGCTGTTGATCTTGTGGGGATATGCTGCCTATTAGGGTGTAGAGTTCTGTAGTCGCTTACTCCACATCTGGTCACTGGGTACACAGGAGGTCATTGGAGGTCTTGGTGCTAATAGACCCCACTCTGGGAGGCTGGCAAAATGGCGGCCGCTGGTTTGTGGCGTGGGCCACTGTTGCGTGTGCACGTGCACCTGTGCGGCTCCTTTGTTCCCCTGGGTTCTGTTCAGCTGCTTTTGTTGCTCTGTTCAATTTTTTGTTTTTTGCTGCTTTGCTTTTCTTTCCTGCCATGAAGAAGCTGCTTTTGTGGAAGTTTTGATTCAAGCTCTGCAGTGCAGTTGATCACTGGTCTGGCTCTGGAGCAAGAGGTGAGCTGGAGTGACTGTGCTGTGAGCCTAGGCTGGTCTTACCACACATTCTAGTCACTGTGGAAGATGTGGGGATCCGCCCCCCCTGATTAGGATGTGGAGTTCTGGAGTTGCTTACTCTACGTCTGGTCGCTGGGTATGCAGCGGTGTTTGTAGACCCCTGTGTTGGGCTGCAGCTTAATGGCTACCACCACTCCTCAGACGGACTCCTTTGCTCTCCCTGGTCAGCTTTCTGGGGTCTCTTCAGCTGTATTTCAATTCTTGTTGCTTTGTTTGCTTTTTTGTTGCTTTTTTTCTTCCATCAAGAAGCTGCTTTTATGGCAGATTTGATTCAAGCTCACAGCACCTGAGGAGAGGTGTTTCACTCAGATACCATCTTGGGCTCTCCCCCAAATTGTTTAATAAATAGCTTTAATGCCTTTTACAAGATTAATAATTTCATTAGTACTACTCTTTTATAAGATAATCATAAAATGATTTTTATGAGTTTTAGTCTTAAAACTCCATTTTTAAAGACCTGATAATTGGGAAGAAACCTTTCACCTTTGACTTTTAAATTACATTTAAAAAATGTATTCACTATACTTAACCAGAATTCACTCACCTAGAAATCCAATTTTCTACTTTAATCATAGATCTGAAATGATGAGGAAATGAACTGAATTTTGGTCAACTTAAGAAAATATAATTCTAGAATAAATAGATTCAGTCCAATATTTCACTTACTTTATAGATGTAAGTATTAGTTATTATGATACCTTTGAGCATATTTTCTCCGGATCAAATATAGTACACATACTTAAGTCTGAATGTTCAACAAACACATACATTTGGAACATACACTAAAATTATTTGCTATTTATCTGAAATTTTAATTTAAGTATGCATCATGCATTTTTGTTTGCTAAATCTTATAATCCTAGCTTTGTGTGATCAAGAAAACAATCATTTTTAGTAAGTCTATTTGTTTATTATGCCAGGATGGACTTACAGGTTCATGAGTTTGGAAGTTTTCGATCTCAAACAGGTAAAATAAAAGCTTCATTAGTAATAGCATTTATGGTAAATCAGTATTGTGAGTTCAACTCTTTTAGTTTCAGTAGTGAAATTCTAAGCCAACTAGTTAGTGTCCAGAAAAAGGTTTTTGCAATTTTCAAATGAGACTTTTCTCTGGATTTTATGAGTTAGCATCTATTTGGCACTTCCCCATGTTAGAGAGGTGTTGGACTCATTAGAGTAGTGACATACATTTGTTGAACTTGTTATTAAGTTAATCAAAGTCGGTGTTTCCATCATCATTTTGAAGGTCTCAGTGAAGATTTAAGTTCACTTCCCTATAACGCTAGGCACCGAGTGGCTTCTCCTTACTGTTAACCTCAATGTGTGACTAGAACTGTTGCTGACTTTCAGTGCATTAAAAGACTCTTTTGTGCCATTTTCTATTTGAGTCATTTTTTTTTAAAACCATTTCTCTGAAAATAGTGGAATTTAGTACGTTTCCCATGAATTGAGTCTACTGAAGGTCTCACTTCTCCACTTGGAATTCAGATGTCTGGGAGTAATGGGAGTATTCACAAATATTTAGCACCTGCACCTCAATCTTTCATCTTCAAAAATCTTATTTTTTGTTTAACAGAAGAGTGTATGACCAAAAACAACAGTTTACAGTGTTCACTTGATTAAACAAAAACATTCATGGAATTTGAGTGGCTCCCTCTGAACCAGACAGTTTAGACTGATGCAGTGTGGAAAGGATGTGGAATCACAGAAGAATTAATGTGAAGTATATGATTTTGGCAGGGGGAGGCCCTATGAATACCATCAATTTGAGTTTTTTTTTTTTTTTTAAGTATCTAAATGTGTTTACACAGCTGGATATTCAGTTTCAGCTTGATCTTCTTTCTTCATGTTTCCAGGTTATTTACAAATGTGTTTCTCTCTGCTTTTTTCCTTATGCATTTTATTTTCCAAGTTTGGATTTTAAAACCTCAGATAGCAACATAATATTGTGAAACAGTTTCTGGGGGTTTTTGTGGGTTGCTGTATCATCAGCCTTAGGAGAAAGAGCAGCATGCAGAATGTAAACATTTTAGAATATAATATTACAGCTTTAATCAAAGAAAACAATTATTTTCATAAAACATTTATTTCTAAGTGGATTATCAGCATTTTTGCAATCTGGAATAAGTGGTGACAGTATCCAAATTTTAGTAATATTCTGAAATAACAGCCCTGTTCAAAGTTTATATTTTCCTCTTTGTATATCCTTGGTTTTCGTCAGAATTCTTTAAACTTAAAGTCAGTGCAATGTAAGGGATGGAGAATGTGATGTGAATTTTAAAGATCTCTGTCCTTGTCCCAGGCCCAGTTGCTGGCCGTTTGATTTAGAGAAGTTATTTAACCTCTGCATGCCCCAGATTTCTCTCTTGTGAAATGGAGAATTATTTTTTAACTGCCTTCTTCATTTAGTATCAGGAGGCCTAATGAGATAATGTGCCAGAATCGTTAATCTGAATCATCTTTTTGGGGAGAATGTAGGCTCACAGGCACAAAGGTCAGTCCATGAGAGCTGGATAGAGGCTTTTCCTTTCCATAGTTACAAGTAGGATGAGGCAGCCCATTGAAAATATTTTTGTCCACAAAACCCACAAGGACATACATGTATCCAAGACCCGGAGGGGCCAAAGCCCTTGGAAATCCCAGAAGAGACAGTGGTGACGGGTAGGAGAACAATCTCCAGAAGTCCTCCAGGACCTGTAAAACACAATGTGTTAGCCATAGTGACTTGTGTTTCATTCACTGAAGACTTTGTTAGAGATTGCCCGGCACCTTGCAGGGGTTCAACACATAGCTTTCAATGAATGAATTTCTACAAATTTGTCTCTCCTGAAGCACTAGAATTCTTCCTACAATAAACAATATTGGCACTGCCACCTTTAAGGGCCCTTTTGCCTTTACACATACGAGGACTTTAGCATGCACTAGTATTCAGATATAGTATTTTTGTTACACTGGATCTTCTGGTGCAGTTGTCTTCCTATCATTTCTTAATGTTTGCCTTTTTTACTATATTCCATATCTTTCTATTGATTGAGATGGTTTCTATATACCATTGCCGATCTCTATTCCACTCCTAAAGAGCAGGACATTCTGCCTTAACAAATCTCTTAGCAGGCAGGCAAATAGAAACTTGCAGCTGGAGCTGCATCCTTCCCTTCCACTGAGAATAAATCTGCCTGAAAGGTGACTGTAGGTGGAGTGTAAGGGAATATCTCTGTGTGGGCCCCTGAGATAACATGCATTCCCTGGCACAAAGAGGAAAAATCAAACTGTCTCATTCCCCTATTTGAGATGAGTATGTTTTTCCTCTCTACTGGTGGTTCTCAAGCTGTTTTGGCTTGAAGCTCACCAAGGTCCCCCCTGGCTGCAATGTACTTTTACTAGAATTCCCATGGCAGCTGATATTCTAACTTTTTTTAAAAGGCTTTTCTCTTTCTAAAGAAAACCTTAGTTAATAAATGTGTAAACTTCTTTTGCATCAACCCATGCATCTGGCTTACGGTCACACCATCATTTCCAGATGATAGCAATTCCAGGAACTTCACCGCCTTCTGTTCCTCTAAGCACCTTTAGGGTCTATTTCCATGAACTATCGTGAAATATAGCCGCGCTTTTCTATGCCAATTTTGCAAGTTCATTTTTCCTTGAGATTTGTATATGGCATGCCTGGCAGCCAATAAAGAACAACAGAACAAGTCATGGGTCAAAGACTTCTGTTTCTGGCATTACAGAGGACCAGATATTCAGAAAAAAAACCCTTTCAGTATCAGACACCTGAGAAATTCTGGATAAAATATTAAAGTTTATTAAAAACATGTCTTTCATAGTAAAAGAAAGGAAATGATCAGTGGCCAGAAATGTTCAAATCCAGATGTGTAAGCAAAGTGCTAGATCTGGCACGTGCCTGAGGGCAACTCCAATAGCTGGCTTTCTAGACCATGAATTGTAATAGGCACATATTAGTGGAAGAGAGGACACAAAGTCCAGAGCTCACGTCGGGTGGGAGAGAGCAAGGCAAATCATGCATAAAACCTGGACACCCAAAGAATACCGTACTTTTATAGGACAACATTCCCTACACAGGAGAAGGCCTATGCATGGCGGTCTATCTCAATCATACTTCCTTGGTGGAAGTAGGGAAAAAGAGGTCGCCTCTGAAGATGCTTAACCACAGGTTTGAATTCATACAAACTTGCTGCGGGAATTCACACTGTGCATATGACTTCTACCTACCTACTCCCCAAGAAAGCTGAAAATGTAACTTCAGGTGGTCCGAGGTTAGTAGTAGACATTTAATAGCAAATAAATGTTGGATCTTGACAATCAGAATTGTTAGACAAATATTCTGTGTCTACTCTCGTTATGCCAGGTTTTGTGGGAGGACTGGAGAGTCTCCGGGGAGGGGGCAGGAAAGGAGGGGGGCAGTACTCAAGGCTGGGAAGGCAACAGCTGCTTACCAGTTGGCATTGGTACAATCCAGTGGTTTAATAACCAACATGGGGATTTTAGCCTTAGACTTGGTAAGTCTATCAACTGGTTCTCAGTCTTAGTTTCTTCTCCTTCTCTGGCCTGTCTGCCTCACAGGGTTATAAAATAATGTCTGTGAAAATACTTTGGGGAAAAAAAATCAAGTAGCAATCAATGCAGGTCCAGTTTTTACACAGTTTTGCTTCGGTGTTCCAGGTAATGCTTTATGGTCTGAAATAATGTAGCTCTTTCCTCAAAGTGCCTAATGGGGAGTTTTCATATGATTTTCTCATCTGAATTTCAATTGGATGAATAGAGTTTGCCGTTCAAGGAAATGTGGTGAAAGATGTCAGAGGAGTGCACTTGGGGGAGAAATTTCACAAAAGCATAACTCTATCCTTGGAGCAAAGCTCCCACAAGTACTTGGTAATGGGGATGGATGTTGGAGGTGTTAATCAGGAAGGTGACAAGCGCAATGGCCATAGTCTCAGGGGGACATTACTGAAGAGGTGCCAATATCGTCAGGAGCTGCTGTTAAGACCAACAGCTTAAAGCTGCTAAAAAGGGGTTGTGAATTGGGTGGGCAGAAGCTGGGCTATTCTCAAAAAAGGAAGCAAAAAGATCAAAGAGAAAATGTCGGAGCTCATTAAAGAAGAGATTTTAAGGAAAGGTTAAACATTAAACCAAGGAACAAAGGACCCCTAGACTTCCCTACTGCACATGGACCCTCTGGTATTAAGAGAGTCAAAGAAAATCGCTTCTTTAAGCTGGTAACCCTTTGTTTTCTTTTGTTGCTGGCAAGTGAAGTCTGGGTCACAAAAGAAGGTCATCCCGGGTGAAGAATTAAGCAGAGGTGACTGAGGGGGTCAGTCAAAGGAAGGCCTCCATCAGGGCAAGATACAAGTGAATGATGACACAGGTCATTTGCAGAATCAACTCACACTCCTGATGCAGTCCAGAGTGTCACAGAATTTCCACACCGAGTGTTATGAGGAAGCCGTGGAACAGAAAAGGAAGTGTGTGGTGCACAAAGGGAAGGGTGTCAGAGATCTCGCCTTGGAAAAAAAGAGGTTTGGAGTCACACACGGATCCTGAGGAAGGCTGAAAGAAACTGTGAGGTTATTTTATCATATACTTCCACTCTCTGCCATAGCTCTGTGTCACCACTGGCCAGAGAAGCTGACCTTTCATGTCTCTGCCTAAAGTAGGATTATTTATTTTCACCAGTTTATTTGTACCCATTGGTCTTCTTTCCTTCTTTTCACAACGCTTGGCATAGAACGCCTATCACCTCACCTCTGTTTGCCAAATCCTAAAAATTTACAGCCATGACTGCCCTTGCCAAAACAATAAAAATTACAGTGAGATTAAAATCCAAGATAGTATTGGAAGGATTGACTACTTTCCTACTCGTTGTATCATAAGAAATAGAGGCCTATAGGAAGAACCCTTGTAGAGGCCTTAACATTTGGATTTGTGTCCTAGCTCTGCTATTTATAAGCTATGTAACCCTAGGGCTCATCATATGATCACATTGGGTCTTAATTTTCTTCATTCATTAAATAAGGTTTTGGAGTTCTAATAGTTTACCTACTTGTCCCTTTGCTCCTAAAATATCCTGAGACTAAGTTATCCATACGCTGGTGAGAAGCTTTCTTCTTTTTTTAAAGCCCTTAAAAATGGAGGATGGGAAAGTACTATGCATTTAGTGTAGATTCCTTTCAACTAATCACTGGTAGACCAGCTGAGTTTCTTTTTGGTATTAATGCTGTTGTTTCCTCTAAAATTGAAATGAAAGGTGAGATTAAGTCACACTACACTAAACTCTCCAAGTACTTTGTACTGCTTCTTCCCAATTTTTCATCACATTTCCAATTATTTATCCAGCGTCTGTCTTTCCTAGCAGGTTATAAGTCTGGTGAGGAGAAAAAACCAAGCATGTGTTGTTCAATTTCTATTTCCAGGATTTAATGCCAGTACCCAGTAGTTACTCAATACACACCAGATGAATGAAAAATCTTATAAATGAGAAGATAAAAACCTAAAACGTAAAAGGAGTTAATAGACTGACTTTAAAAAAAAACCCTTCACATTGACTGCTTTTATTATTTACAGACCATTTGAAATAATTATCACATTCATCTAATGGGACTGGCACTCTGGCTGCCTTGGTGAAAATCTTAAAGAGATAAGGGAATATTTATCTCACTACTCTTGACTTTCTGCCTGACTGTTACTGATCTCTATGGAGCTCCAGTGTCACTTAAAGTTCAGAGCACAGTCTATATGTGATTGTCCCTCTGCTATTTAAAGTCCAAGTTGGTGGCATCTTTAGCATCCTATTGCCCCAGGTACAATTTTATAGAGGTCCCAGTTCAATTGCTAACAACCTCAGTGATTTAAAGTTAATTTAGCTTCTTGACCTATTTATGTCAACTGAGGTCATTAACTCTCCTCTGTGACAAGGTTTGGATTGGTAATAAGACATTCATCTGACATATGAACTATTTAAGGAAGTATATTTGGTTAATTTTCTATGCTCTCTGTATATTTTCAAGTTACTATGTTGTTTTCAAGGAATTAGTGATCTCCCATTATTCTAAGAAGTATCATCATTAAAATTTGACTCTGATCTGGTGGGTGTCTTTTGATTTTGTTTCACCGATGATGTTTTAAGCACCTACCATATATAAAGGCACTATATGATCAATAAGCACGATCCAAAATTCTTGCCCTCAGAGTCCCTGTCTAATGGGGAGTGTGATTGCCCAACTAATTGGCCATTATGATACAGCTGACAAATGTTATGCCCAGGGCCAGACAAGAGTACTCTTGGAGCACATAAGAGGAAGACATGATAAGAGGACAGTATGTCTGAAAAGCAAGTAAGATATTGTCCCTTACTATTATTTTTAAACCTGTGCTTTCAGAATTTTATTTTCTATTCCTGAACACCACATCAAGGTATTTTCTTTACAACTGTTAGAAAAGAATAGAGAGTCAATTCTCCAACATATAGGCTCAGGTTTTTATTTCCTCAGTAAGACCCTTAAAGCTCAGGCAATAAAAGAATTAATAAATAAGATGTTATTAAATTAAAAAGCTTCTGTACAGCAAAAGAAATAATCAAGAGTCTAAAGAGATAGCCTAAAGAATGGGAGAAAAATCTTTACTACTCCTCTGACAGAAGATTAATATCCAGAATATATAAAGAACTCAAAAAACACCAAAACAAACAAAGAAACAAAGCCAATCAATAAATGAATAATTGTAATGAATAGACATTTCTTAAAAAAATACAAATGTCCAATGAATATATGACAAAGATATTCAACATCTTTAGAAATCAGGGAAATTAAAAAAAATCAAAATGATATTGAAATTGCATCTCATTCAGTTAGGGTGACAATCATTAAAATATAAATAACAATAAATGCTAGTGAGAATATAGGGAAAAAGGAACACTTAGATATTGATGATAGGATTATAAATTAGTATAACTGCTGTGAAAATTAGTGCAGAAGTTTCTTAAAACCCTAGAAATGGAACCAATATGTGGTCCATTGATATTGCTCCTTGGTATATATCCAAAAGAACTAAAGTCAGCATACTACAACAATATAGGCATATCCATGTTCATAGCAGCATCGTTTGCAATAGCCAAGTTGTGGAGCTAGCCTGTGTCTCTCAACAGATGAGTGGATAAATAAAATGTGGTATATGTAATAAAACAGTGAATAAAAACAATGGGTTTTATTCAGCCATAAAGAAGAACAAAATTATGTCAGTTGCAGGAACATGGATGGAATTGGAAGTCACCATGCTAAGTGCCATAAGCCAGACTTAGAAATCAAGTGTCCATTTTTTTTCTCTATCATATGTGGAAGGAAGAGAGTTAAAGGGAAAGAAAAGGGGCCTGAAAAATAGGAGAGAGGCCAGTCCAGTAGTGAAAGAGATCAGAGGAGGAAGGAGAGGGAAAGGGAAGGCATGGGGAATGAAGCAGACCAAATAATAGTATGTGCATATATGAATGTATCCTTATGACCATCACTGTTATGTACAACTGTAATGTACCCAAAGAAAAACTCATCTGGGTGTGGTATATAATTCCGTATTTGGGAGGCAGGGACAGGGGGATCACAGGTTCAAAGCTGGTGTGCCATAACTTAGAAAAATCCTGTTTCAAAATAAATAAAAAGGGCTGGGGGTGTAGTTCCTGGTAGACCACTCCTGTGTTCAATCCCCTGTACCACAACAAACAAACAAAATATTAGAAACCATCACAGGAAAACAAACAGACAGACAAACGAACAAACAAAATGAACCTTCCCTTCTCTAATTTGTATTTGTCAGATATTTGGGGGGAGGAGGAATAAAGCTACTGTAGCAGTTTTCAACATCTTCTTTCCTTTTCTTCCTGATTTTTCAAAGTGTACAGATACTTCATAGATGTTCTTTCTGGAAACCAACCGGTTGGGAGAAAAAGAAAAGAATATTAAACCATTTTTAGTGGAGTGTGCGAATTTGTGTGTGCATGTGCATACATCCAAATGTACTTGTATCTTCACAAATTTTTATTCTTCATCTGATTATTTGATTATTTGATAAGGACCTAGGAAACCTAAAAAGAGGGAAAATCACTGTTAATAGAAGTGATTGGGAAAGGCTGGATGGAGTAAGTGAAACCTCACTCTGCAGAGTGCCTAGTTATCCAGACGACTGAAAGGCATTGGAGGAGAGAGGAGTGGAATGGGCCTTGCTAAGGAACAGAAGGATGAATGATCAGAAGTAAAGTGAATGGGTGTTTTACAAAATTAGATGATTTATTGGAACACTGTTGTTTAAATGGAATTGTCTCCAGTGGCACGGAAGGGCAAATGTAGTTATGAATAACCAGGAGGGAGGGTGAACCATGAGCTTAGACCTATCAGATTTTCTGTGTTAGTCAATATTTTGAGTTTAAAACAGGTATAGAAGTGTATTGCATCCTGAATGCTCAAATTCCATGAGCCATGAGAATATTCAGATCCCCAGGTCTGAACTCTTAACATGAATCACAAACACCTTATGAAAAACTCTGAACAGAATGGGTTCTCAATTTATAAGTGACTCAGCAAACATCAAAGTAGCATAAGGTTTGCATTTTATCCAGTTATTTTTTTCAGACCTTAATGCTTTATTCTTTAGGCTGCCATGTACTTTGAGTTGCCAGATAAAATAGAGACTGTAGCAAATAATTATTTAAAGTAAGTATGTACCAAATGTTTCATGGCATATACTTAAGCTAAAAACTCTTGTTTATTTGAAATTAAGATTTAACTGTGAATCCTGTGCTTTCGAAATTTTTAGATTATTGATTATTTTTTGGTGCTGGGGATTGAACCCAGGGGGATTTTATGTCCAAGCTACACCCCCAGACCTTTTTTTTCTTTCTTGAAACAGGGTCTCGCTTGGTTGCTGAGAGTCTCACCAAGTTGCTGAGGCTACCTTCAAACCTGTGATTCTCCTGTCTCAGACTCCCAAGTACTAGAATTACAGGTGTGGGACACCATGCCTAGCCTGTGCTTTTATTTCTAAATCTGGCAACCTTAGTTATACTTTGTGTATATTTCACAGACAACAATAAAAGTTTATAGTGCTTAACACAGCAACTCACATTTCCAGTTAGCTTTTTCTTTAAAATGAATTTTAAATAACCTCTCCAGCCCTCATCAAACAATAGACCTGATCCAGAGGGGAAAAGTCCACCATGGATTATAAATAATTTCAGTAAACATGTTTAGCTTCTCTTCTTTAATGCCTTTCTTTGCTTAATGGAGGTGAATTAACTTATCTCTAAAATATCTTCATTTTGCATAATATTTTAACAACAATAACAATTACAAAAAGATCTGGCATAACAAACCTTGTTAGAAATAATCTATTTTCCTGAAATATTTGCTTAGTTCTCAAAGCTACTATCTCCAAACAGAATTCGATAACAAGAAGAAAAAAAAAAATAGACAACAACATTGAAATATTCTGTGTCTGAAGGGAGTTTTTTTTTTTAAAATAATGCTTTATCTTAAGATTAGTTTTAATGTATTATTCAAATATGTTACCTAGATAAATGAAAGATATTAATGTGGAATTCTTCAGATTGATCCATTTCTTAGGAACACATTCAAAACTGGAACTTTGGATTCGAGTCAGGAGTAATTCAATGTCCTCTTGTAATGTCTTATTGTTGGAGGGCTAAACAATTTCACCAGGAAACGGTTTCGAGTAAATGCAATTTCTTTCTATGTCCTACACTGAGGCTCACAAAATTAGTTTCAAAAATGGCAGGGCAACGTTTTGAACCAGGGCACGAGGAGAATTTCAACCATCTGTCCTTTGTTGAGAAGATGCAGCTAGAGAGATGCCTTTGTTTTGCTCTGCTTATAAAGTTATTATGTTTGGGAAATGTGAAATAATTCTAAGTATTATGAAAATGAAACTTGCTTTTTTATTTTATAAATCCCACTATATGTAGAAACAAATTATTTTTTATAAAGTGACCGTAAGTCTATATATAATTAATGGGAAAGTTGGTTAATTGTAGGGCAGGCAAAAATGATAATCCATTTTATTTCCTCTTGTTAGGCAGGAGGATAGAAGAGCTCTCAGAGAGTAAAAGTTTCAACAGTTTCATTTTTTTTAAGGGCTTTTTTGGAAGCTCTGAGTCTGGTGTTTCAATAATTGAAAAAATGTTAACTGTATATTTTCATGGTTGTCTTTCACAGTTATGAGGACATTGTTATGATTTTGAGATATAGTGATGACAAAACATATAACCATATAAGCAGTTAGAAATTAAGATAGGCTGACAAACAGTAGGTATTCAAGACATATTTATGAAAAAAATGAATAATTGGATGTGCTGGTAATTTTAGTACATATTAAAAAATAAAAAAAATTCTACCATTTAGAACTCCTTATTTTAAAAGGGTTGGTTAATTTAATAAATGG
Organism: Graphiurus murinus; assembly: GCA_004027655.1. Classification (NCBI taxonomy): domain Eukaryota; kingdom Metazoa; phylum Chordata; class Mammalia; order Rodentia; family Gliridae; genus Graphiurus; species Graphiurus murinus. The sequence continues at coordinate 31,496 of PVLC010002928.1, forward strand.
CTTGGGAAAGAAAGGTAAGACCCAAAAAGGGAACAGATTAAAGAAAAATATGTTATGGTTGCTGGGCTTTTGCTTTACTGTGTGAAGTTGAATATAAAATTACAAGTTGAGTATAAAAATTAAATTGCTTAGGATGATAGAATTTTTTTTTTAGAAACTAGGAGAAAAGAAAGAGGATGAATGATGTGATTTTTGTATCAAGTTACTACCTAAGGAACAAATTGTTTTCTGTAGTAACCAATGAAATTTTCTGCAAACTACTTTCATTTTTTTTTGTTTGTTTAACATATTATAAAGTTGAATTTATTGTGGCAATTGGTCAAGTGGCTAAAATGGATACAAGTCAGGTGTTGAACAAGGATTAATACTCTGTCTATGGAGGTCATATACATTTGGATATTCAGAAAATCTCTTTATGCATTTCCTTGTTCAGAATTCTTCAATGGCTGCCTATAATCCATAGCAGTGATTTTTCAATTTAGATGTACAGGAAGAGAGGCTGTATCACTCATCTGAGATATTTTTCAAAACACATATGGTAACCACGTGTATTTGGAAAAGAATTACCATGTGATTCTCCTATTTTCTCTTTGTCCATTTGTGATGACTGATGTATAGACTAGAAAGCTGTAAAGATGTGGTTCATGCTTTTCTTTCCAACTTTACCTAGCTATTCCTGTTTCAAGTTTTATACTCCAGCAATAGCAAACAAATTATATTTTTGTGTGTCTAATCCAAGCCCAACCCTCTTATTTGCCATGGCAAATCCCAGTCTCTTTACTTGTAATATTTTCTTCTCTACCACTCTTCTGGTCAAAAGCCACTATCCTGCAAATATTGCTCCTGTGGTACTTTTGTATGTAACTAGTTTTTCTCTGTATAATGCAGTCTTTTAGAACTTAGGCTCTATCTTTCTATCTTTGTACTCTCAGTGGATAAAATAAGGTAAAAACTATATAGGCTCTTCATAAATGTTTGTTAATATTTAACAAAGAAAATTAAAAAATAGGGTTTGGAGTTGATGGGAAAGGCAGACATACCATGTCTCTGTTGAACATTTTGTTTCCCAGGAAGTATCAGAGATAAATCTCATAAGCATATTGTGAACTCCAACTTAAAAAAAAATTAGTTCCATAGACTATATAAGATAAATTACCTGATGTAATATATTTTTTCATTTTTTTGTATAGCACGGGACCTGTTATGTTGTATCATACCTCTTTTTTCTCTTTGTAGAATGAAAGCAAAATTGCTATTAAAATTGATAGACAATTACTTTAGAGAGATGTAGATATTAAGCCACCTTAGAGAAGATTTTGCTAGGAGATGTCTGGAATCTTCAACTCTTTTGCCAAATATCAACCAGCAACTTGATATGTAAATAAAGGGAGAAGTAGGGTAAAGAGAAGGAAAAATAGTTGAAATGTTGTATTCTCATATCATTGCAAGTGATTCAATAGGAAAGAAAAGGAAATGCTATGGGAGGGAGAAAGATGAAGCATGGGGGTGACATCTCTGAGCAGACTAGAGGGAAGAAAAAGTCATGAAGAAGTAGAGGTGTGGAGGAGGAGACGGCATCTGAACTGAGGGCCACGCTCAACCTTACAGCCCAACTTATGATGAGGACATGGCACCTCTAGGGATGTCTTGAGCTTGAATTTCAGACCCTTCCTGTCAGCCATGCTGACCTATGGACAGCTCTTGAAGTCAACCGAAGGGCCCGGATGGTATCAGCATGTGCCCACAGGTTGGTGGGAGGATCCATTATACTCAGCTCTGGGGTGAGAATCTTTGCTGCCTGCACCTCAAAACTGTCCTCTGAGGAAATACCATTGAAGAGTGTGACCACCAAGGTGTCCTCCTTGGTTCCTCAATGGTTTTTATTTTGTCATTTTTTTTAGTAGAAGAGAACTTTACTAGGCTATAAGTTTGGGTGGTGAATTATGCTCAGGTGACCTTGACTCTTCCAGAAGGGGACAGAGACTGCACTAGTTTGGTGCAGTGACTCTGGTAAAATCTATCCAGACAGCAGGCAAGAAGGACTGGGCTACGGCATCTCCGCTTTGAAGAGTGATGCCACATGGCAGCCACATTAACAATAGTAATTAGCCGGGCGTGGTGGCGCACGCTTGTCATCCCAGCATTCAGGAGGCTGAGACTGGAGGATCCGGGTTCGCGGCCAGCCTCAGCTACCTAGTGAGGCACTCCGCAACTTAGTGAGACTCTGCTTCAAAATAAAGAATAAAAAATAGGGCTGGGGGTATAGCTCGGAGGTAGAATGCCCCTGAGTTCAATCCCCAGTACCGCAAAAACAAACAAACAAACAAACAAAAAACAGTAGTAACTTTGGCACCCTTCGGTGAATTGATCAAGTCTTCTGTTTTCTCTCTACATACTGACAGTGGCCAGGACTTAATAAACATCTCCAGGTAACTGCTGAATGCTTCAGAGGAAATATAACAATAGGAAGAACCAAAAGGTATCTAGAATGTTGTCACAGCTCTTTTAATTACAATATTATTAATGAAATGATACCTCATTTTGTACTCAAAGTACAAAAGGAGGTAGGATATATAGGTTGTAGGCATAAGTATTTCTGTACTGTTCTCTGTGAAGCTCGCCCTTCTACATACATATAAGAACAGATTTTAAAGTTAAAATCTTGCTTATTTATTTTAACAATAGGATATATAGCTCATTCTCAATTCATCTGAGTATCTTATTGGGATAGTGAAGTTGGTGAAATATGTATAGTATTCTCTAATGTTCAAACAAAAAAGAAAAAGAAAATACATCATGCTTATAAATATGAAATAGTTTAAAGATATTTAAATCATTACACTCTGCTTGCTATTGTTTTGATTTATAATCTTAGTAGCCATGATGCCTTGACTAGTCTGAGGATTAAATAATGGCTACACAGGAATTTAATAAAGTTATACTATTTATTTAGAATATATACAATGTTTTCAAAACAGGAAAGTAGAAAGCCTTTTTGATAATTCCAATGACCAAGGTTAGTTCTCCAAAATGTTGAAAAGAGCCAGGTGTGGTGGCGCATGCTTGTAATCCCAGCATTTGGGAGGCTGAGACGGGAGGATCGGGGTTCACCGCCAGCCTCAGCTACCTAGTGAGGCACTCTGCAACTTAGTGAGACCCGGTTTCAAAATAAAGAATAAAAAATAGGCCTGGGGGTATAGCTTGGAGGTAGAATGCCCCTGGGTTCAATTCCCAGTACTGCAAAAAAAAAAAAAAAAAAAAAAAAAAAAAAAAAAGTTGAAAAGACTATAACCCTATTTTTGTAAGACTGCATAGAACCAATATGTTGCAAAAATGGTATCCATTTTCTTACAATGTTCATCTGCTGGAAGAAATAATATTGGGTGCGGAGTTCAGGACTTGAGCTCTGGTCCTAGTCCAGTTTATAAGTGCTTGTGCAAACTTTGGCAGACTGCTTTTTTTTTTTTTTTTTAGGTTTCAATTTCCTTTTATGTAAAATGAATGGGTTGAACCCGAAATCTCTACGGTTCCTTCCAACTAATGGTTCAAGTATGTAATTCTATCCATTTCCCTCTGTTGCATGCATTATTGCTAAATGGCTAATATCCAGAGAGGGTCAGTGCTTGCTAGACTCAACAAATATTATTTTGATGCATTACATTTGCCAGGAAGAACAATAGGCTTCCATTAAATAAACAAATCATTAAGTAGAGACCAGTTCATTGAACAGAGGCATGATCTACACATTTGCTAAACAGTCTCAGATGTGAGCAGGTTATAGAAAAACTAACTGGCCCAGCAAGTATTTTTATGTATAACTAAGATTTCATGCATTTGCTTTCTGTATTGCTACTTTTATAAATACCAGGGCTGTAGAAATCAATTCAGAAGTTAATCAAGACATTTTATTGATGGAAGTCAAAACACTTTATGGTTGAGTTCTCTAGGCTGCCTTCCAGACAAGAATAGGAAGTAAAATTGTCCCATGACATACTAGATAATGGCACATTATATCCTCCTATCTCAGCTCTTCTTCCCAACCAAGTTAATGTCTTTGACATAGAATGTGTCTTGGTTATTTTTAAAGAGAAAATTTATTAAACCATCAAGCAGTTTGAAATATTTTCATTATCTGTTCAGGAATATAGCAGTACAATTTTCATTTGATATTTTCTTGCATCATGTATTGCTATAAAGGAGCTTAACTACTTAAAAAAAAAACTATTATTAACTTTATTCAAAAAGCCCATGGGCATTTAGGAACAAAACAAAAGTAATCTTGGACTTCAGTCAAATTGTACAAAGAAGTTAAACTTGGGGATAAATGCCTTTATTGTGTTTGTTTATTTTTGCTCCTTTTTAAAACAGTGAATTGTGCCTTTCATTATAAAGGAATGCACACCATTGTGGCTTCATATATAATGTTAATTAGTTATCCATATATGTGTATATATACCCACACTAAATGTTATTTGATGTACGGAATCAGAGCTGGTTGGAACTTTCACATGAAAAGCTTAAGACCACCCAACTTGAACTAGTAATTGCTTCAGCAAATAGCTGTGTGCTTTTGTTTAGGAAATGTGCATTAGAGAATATGCATTTTAGTACATTTCTAAAATGATATTTCTTTAATGCATTCTCTTTACCAAAAAAAAAAAAATCAAACTTTGGTGTGAAATTGTAAGTCTAACTCCTAAACAAACATTTGATGTATTAAAAGGGGTAGCCCACACCTTACAAAGGTGGTTCAAGTTACATCTGTCTAGTATTTTATGTACAATCTGACCTTCTACTTAAAGTAATCAGGATGGACTGCTCTGCCGCTTTAGCTACATCCTTCTCTTCAGAGATGGCAGTGCCTTCATCTCTACTTTCCCCTCATTTCTTCACTTTCTTCATCCTCCAGCTCAGATTCTATACTCTGTCCTTTCAGCAACTCTTTGCAATTACACAATGCTTCCCCGTCTTTTGCCTCCTAATATAACTCCTTCCTTACAAGCCCTGATTATTGCTGAGAACCCTGGAAAAGATCACACCAGAGGCCACCTTGGTTCCATTGTTTATTTGGAATTACAACAGTTTATACACTTGGCCATCTTCTACATTTCTCTAGTGGGACATCTGTCCAGCTCTTTTCTATGGCCATCTCTGAGTCTTTTCAATCCTCTTTAGACACTTTAAGCACTACCTCCACCTTGTCACTTTCAGCAGCAACACCCATGGAAAATTCTTCTACTCACAGTGGAGACTTTTGTACCATTAGCATTGACTATTTCCTCCTCTTTGCCAGGGAAAACAAAGAGCTGTCACTTCTTTCTAATGATAACTCTTCCCTGAGCTTTGAATCCATCTCCTTTCTGCCTTTCCAAGAACCATACTTTTTAGTCTTCCTTTCTTTCATATATATATTTATATATATATGAATATATCTATAATTTGGGTTCTAGTTCATCATTTGACCAGAACAGCTTCTTCTAGACCTACTAAAGAACTCAATAACAGTAGTAGTAGTAGTAGTAGTAGTAGGAGGAGGAGGAGGAGGAGGAGGAGGAGGAGAAGCAGCAGGAGTAGTAGTAATAGTAATAGAATAGCACAAGAAGCAACAGGACTAGTGGTAGCAGGAGTAGTATGAGTCACAAATGGTAATAAGGAAATATTGGGCAGTGGGGAGATAAATGTTTGTGAAAGCTATCTCAGTATATTTACTAGGCCAGTGGTTAGGAATTATTTTAGCTGAGGATTAAAAAATATGAGGATGTGTGTTGGTGGTGATGGGAATAAAAATATTTAATGTTTAATATATTTAGCATGCAAAGTATGAAGTAAGATATAGACAATCCAAAGCAATTCTCCCTCAGTCATATATTCCACATGTATTCTCAACGGGCCATGCTTTATTAGCTTTTTAACACTGTTTTCAATATTTTTCCCACTTATACAAAGATTAAAATATTTACAGGAACACAGGACAATAGAAAAATACAGATCTAGTATCCACATTGCAAAGAACCACTGAAAAAAATATGGCTCCCTATCATAATTTGACTAAAACAGACCTGTTTTTTCTATAGTATTGTTGCTCTTACCTGTTTACAACTGTTATTTGTTGTTAAATTGCCCAAAGATACTCAGCACCTTTTGTTTTTTCTATGCATATTATGTACAAAAAACAAAACACTACTAAGTGAAGTGAATGCTTAAAAAAAAAATGGGACTGGGAGCTAGATAGGAAGAAAAACAGTACTAGCCTTTAAGCAGTGACTACATGTCTTTTCATGAGAGTTTATGAACATAGTATATTTGACTGCTTTTAAGATTGGAAAGGAAGTTAAAATTATATACCCATTTCCTCAAAGTATTCTTTGTTTATTCATCTGCTCAAATAGAGTCAGTCCTTCTTTTATGCATGATTTCATCATAATATGGGGGTGAATGTAATTCATCTTTTATTTGATCTGTTTTGTGTGTTGATTCACTTAGGGGATGGGCGGAAAAGGGCAAGAAAAGTCATTTACATGACCAGACACTGTCCATTGCACATTTCACAACATGGAGAAGTGTAGTACAGAATTGCACAAGAGTCAGAAATGGTGGAGGAAAATACTGTCTTACATAGACTAAAAATCTTTCTAAAAACAAGTCTCACATGTTTTCTTTCATGTGTGTGAAAACTAAAGCAAACCCGCATAAATAAATAAATAAATAAATAAATAAATAAATAAATACAAAATAAAAAGACCTGAAAGAAGAAGAGGAACTGGTAGGGAAGGGCAAGAAGACTGTGCAGAAGGAGGAGGAAGAGGTGAACAAGAGAAGGCAAAACTAGCCAGGCGTGGTGGCGCACGCTTGTAATCCCAGCATTTGGGAGACCGGAGGATCCGGGTTCGCGGCCAGCCTCATCTACCTAGTGAGGCCCTCTGCAACTTAGTGGGACCCTGTTTCAAAATAAAGAATAAAAAATAGGGCTGGGGGTATAGCTTGAAGGTAGAACGCTCCTGAGTTCAATCCCCAGTACTGCAAAATAAAGATGATGATGATGATGATGATGATGATGATGATGATGATGAAAGGAGGTAGAATGCCCCTGAGTTCAATCCCCAGTACCACACACACACACACACACAAAAAAAAAAAAAAAAAAAGGGAGAAGGGAGAGTGGGTATGCTCCAAGCATGATATATGCATGTATGGAAATGTCACGGTGAAGCCCATCAATGTGCACAATTAATAAGCTTTAGTAATTATAGCCAAAGTAAAGTTAGAAGCCTTTACTTATATAATACATATACACATAAACACATTATGATAATAACATACTTTTTAATATATTTAATAAAAATAGGAATTTAGGAGGAAAAGTAAGCAGGAGTATAGCAGGAGTATGACGTGGTTCCTTATTTGTACAACAGGTCAATAGATATTTTATAAATTTGAACATGTACCTTAAAAATTAATACATATTATAATTTTAATAATATTCCTTTTCCATCTAGAAGTCTTTTCTTTAAATAAATTAATAGGTCTTATAGTGAAGACACACTTACTTAAATCCAAGTACTAAGGTGCTTTCAGAAACAAAGAGCTTTTTTTTAAACTTATAAAGAGGCAAAATTTCAAGACCTCCCTGTAAGTAACTTGATTTCAATAAGTCAAGCCCATAGGGCAAAAAATATCAAAAGAAAATAAAACAACAGTCAGCCATGCACTGAGCTTATTTGTAAGTCTTTTAACCCTGTTATATAGAAAAACCATAAGATTAAGCCAGAGAATCGGGCACATAAATGTAACTACCATAGCACAGCGAGAGTACCCAAATGAGCCCTAACAAAAAGGCTCGTGATAGAAAATCATTTCATCTTCCAGGGTTCCTGCTGGGATGACATTCTTTGCATTTTGTTAATTTGGGCTATATTATACGATGTTCTGCTAATGAGTGGAATAAATGTATCTACATGGTGAAAATCAAACCAAGAATTTCTAAATCTTTAATTATTTAGAGCTGTATTTTACATGAAAGACTGGGGCAGCATTTCCTTTAAAACCCACAATGTTGATGGGCTTCATACTAAACTCTAAATATTTCTTTCAGGGTGAATCTAGAAAACTAGAGCAAGTGTGTACTTTGTATGCTTAGAGGATTGTCATTTGTGTGCATGTGTGTGCACACAAACACATGTATACACAGAATGAAGAAACTTCAATGCTTTAAGTTACTTTTGTTACTCTCTATTCATGCCTACCAGGACTTTGGGAAGCATTTACTCCATTATTTGACCTAATTTTTAAAATAATACATGAATGGAAAGATTTTAATTGCATGAATATTAGTGTGTGCCAATTAAACAACACTTTAAGAAGCACAAGAATTTTCTATGCTAAAAATTCCATGGCTGAAAGACTTTTACATGAAAAAAATAGGTCCAAAGGAATTAATACAATTTGCCCTGTCAAAAATCTATTCATTGAATTGTGTAGAATGAAGCATAATAACTTCTTTACAGCAATAATAGCTGATGGCAAAAAGTAGCATGTTCATTGAACTATATAGTTACTTATTACAAAAATACTCAAGTATTTCACATACACTTAATATTTTTCACTTCATTTATTTTAAATGTTGATGAAGGATTTGCTCAGAAGAAAAGAATGAGGAATATAAATGCATTTAATTAAGATAAAAATCATTGTATGTCACAAAGAATAAGAATTTAAATTTTACTTATTGAGTGAAGTCACTTAAAGGATATAATTCCCTAGGAGAGAAATTATGCTTTTTCAAATATTTTCCTTTTAAATCATTTCACTATCGTACCTGTGACTGTGTGTGAATAACATTTATAAGTGTGAATATGTGTATGTTCATGTGTTCATATGTGTACATGTGTGAACATGCATATACTCATATGCACTAGCATGTTAATGTCTATGACAGTCCATGTCTGAAGGGATCCTAACAATGCACCGAACTTTGAATGTGGCCACTTGAATGTGAAGAAAGCTATATGCAGAGAAAAATATCCTTTCTTTTCAGAACACAGCTTTATTCTCCAACAATGTAGAATACTGACGAAATAGCTGTAATGAACCCATCCTTCATATCTTCAGCCATGTCTTTGCCTATGTGACACTACTGAGTTTTAAGGAAAAGACTTCCTGTGGGATTGAGAACCTTTTATTTATTTATTTATTTTTGGTTAATTCTACTGAAGTAGATTTTGGATTTATCTCTCCATCCAACCATATTTAAAGACTTGTATCCAGGTGTGATGGCACATGCTTGCAATCCCAGTACTTAGGAGGCTGAGACAGGAGGTTTGCAGGTTGGAGGTTGTCTTTAGCAACTTAGTGAGGCCCTCTGCAACTTAGTGAGACCCTGTTTCAAGATAAAAAATAAAATGGGGCTGGGAGCTTAGCTCAGCAAGATATTTATTCAAAGGAGAAAGGAGAGATATTTGAGTATTTCAATTTAAGGATACATAAACACTTTTTTTGTGTGTATGTGTGTGGTACTGGGGATAGAACCTGGGGGCATTCTACCTCCGAGCTATAGCCCCAGCCCCATTTTTTATTCTTTATTTTGAAACAGGGTCTCACTAAGTTGTGGAGGGCCCCACTAAGCAGCTGAGGCTGGCTACGAACCCGGATCCTCCAGTCTCAGCCTCCCAAATGCTGGGATTACACATTTTCAAATTTAATTTAATCATAGTCATAATACTATTTAGAAAATATGTGGTCAATGAAAGCCAAAGTCTCAAAGTATTTGTAAGTATTAGCTTAAGTTCTAAGATGTAAAATATCAGGGTAGTCAATTAAAATACATGATTTGATTTTTACCTTTATGTATTTCCTACTACTCCATTATGAGACTCTTATCCTTCAGGTTAGGCCAGACTACGGACTGATACAACTGCCTCATATACAAAACCTAACCCACTAATATCAATAGTTTTATAAATAAAGTTTTATTGAAATAGAACCAGGCCTGTTCCTTTGTTTCCTCTATAGCTGCTTTCACATTATAGTGATAGAGATGATTAATTACAACTGAGATCTTATTACCTACCAAGCCTAAAATACTTATTACCTGGTCCCTTACTGAAAAAATTTGCCCCTTCCTGTTCTAAATTATACCTCAGTAATAAAGGGTTCAAATTGTGGCCTGAACATAAAAATCTTTATTTTTCACTCTTGCTACAGGACCCATGTGGATGGGTATGTGTTGAGATCAGGATGCCAGGTTTACAGAGGTTGCATGATGACACATGCTTCCAGGGTCCTGGGACTTGAAGAGCTTCTACTTAGGTGTCACACATTGATTCCACTCATGTTTCTTTGTCCAAAGCAAGTCCCAGAAACATGCTTTATCCTTATGCTTAACAGGAAAATGAAATCTTTCCATGTCTGGAAGAGAAACTTAAATGTTTGCAAATAGTCCTAAAAAATACCGCAGACAAATTATCCATATAATCCAAAGGGTAGTTATCACACTCTTAAATTATTGAGGTAGCAATAATCTGGCCTGGAAAACTAAGCATGAAATACAAATTTACAATAAAAGTATAATGTTCATAGCAGTCATAAAATAAAATCTATTATTCACCTTGCAAGAAAAGCATTTAAATGCATCTATAACATATGTTTATAGGAAGATAATATTACACATTAATTATTAATGTACATTTGTAATTTTACAATCTATACTATAAATTCTAAAGAGGTGATTAAAGATGCTGCATAAAATATTTAAACCATGTGGTGGGTATTGCTATTTCATAATTGTTTAAAACTTCAATGAAGGCTGGAATAGTTTTCTAGATCTATCTAGTGTGCCATGGATAATAAACTAGGCAAAAGTTAGATAGTCAAGTTATTAATTCTGCTTACAAGCATACATTTTAATGCCTTGCAAATTTTTGGTGTCATTAATGGAGTAAATAGAATAGTCTGTTATATTTTACGACACACAAAAACTAATCAACTCAGTTAATTTTTATACAGAATTTTAAAGCACAAAGGAAAAGCCAGTTTCTGTTTTAAATCCCATTTATTACCTCTACTCATCAATACATTTAAAAGTGAGCATTGAAAATAAGACTACTTGTACCACCCTTTCATTCATCCATTCAAATTCAAATGCTAGAATTTTGTGGAAAGATTATCTCTGAAGAGTATAACTTCATAGAAACTCCAAAGAAAACAACTTTTCTTCCACCACCCCATTATGACTGTTCAAATATACTCTGCTGGACTTGTCCTTTCTCATAACTTGAATGAAAATTTGAGATGAATCTATGATTTTTCGGGTTATTTTTACATAATAAACAACCACTTGAGATTTGCAATCACACACACACACACACACACACACACACACACACACACACACACACCGTCATTTTATTAGTACTGTTTTCAGTCCAGTGTAAAACTAGAACTCTGAGCTTAATAGGAAACTAGTGTTTCCTCAGCTAGGATCTGTTCAGGCTGGAACCTGGAGTATTTTGGAAGGAGAGATTTTTTCCATTTTAGTTGTTCTCTTACCTCTTCCACCCTCTCACCACTAAGCTGCCTCTGTCTCTTCAGGATTAGAGGTTGGGCAAGGGCAGGAAGGAGAGGTTAGAGAAAGGAAAAACTTCACTGGGATTGCTCTTTCATAAATCACTCATTGCTTCTGCAGACATTCCCCACTGGAACATTCATCCAAACTTCTGCTGATACGGATGATCCATCTTCTCTCATTGCACATCTTGTCCTCAACATCAGGGATCTGCCCTTTCTTTTAGGGTCACATCATTATTCCAAAAAGTCTTCTTGGACTGTAAAATGACTCCATCCCGCATCTTATCTCGGAGACCTACTTTTGGCCTGCAAGAAGCAGTCATTCACCGTCATTCCCAACACAGCCCAGTCTGCTAGCCCCAGACTCTTGCAATTAGATTATGCTTCAGACAATGGTTTCCTGTGCCCCACACTGTAGGGAAAACTTATTAATTGTTTCAGTGGTGTTCTTATTCCATTAAGTCCCAAGCTTTCAATTCTGCAAATATGTCAACAAAAGTGTGGTGACACAGGTTAGAAATCATAATTTATAGCTCATATGTATTATTATGTTAATGTTACAATGATATTATTATATAATTATACTATATATTATGTAAAGATACCATATATTATATGTTTTTATAGGCATTCCACACCTGGCATGATGGGTAAAAGGGGTTTAATCTCTTTTCACAGGCTTAAGGTGAGAGGGAAGAACTTTTTCCCCATTTCATATTCTCTTTCAATACCTGTTTAGGCTTTCAGGTGATTGATTGGTAAGGGTCATACATTTCTCTTTGGCCACTTCATTTGCAGGTCTTGTTTTGGTGATCTGACAAATTACATAGATAGTGTGTATTGTAGCTAGAATTCATGGCCTAAGTCAATGGCCTAAAGCTCAGGTGTTGAAGGCCTGGTGCCCAGCTGGTGGAGCTGCTGGGAGGTAGTGGAAATGTTAAGAGGTGGAGTCTAGTTGTAGGAATTAAGTCACTCGGAACATGTCTTTGAAGTGTATATCTTGTCCCTGGACACTCATACACTCTCTCTCTCTCTGCCTGTCTGTCTCTCTCTTTCTAGGCTACCACGAGGTAATAGGTTTGCTCTGCCACACACCATGAACCGAAATCTCTGAAATGGTGAGCCAAAATAAATCTTTTCTGCTTTAAATTTTCTTAGGTATTTTGTCACAGTGAAGAAAAGCCGACAAAGCTTATGCAGCATCAAAAAAGAAGAGAGTGGAAACAGAAAGAGTCTCATGGTAACATCTGGATAAGTAGTGCACACTTGTGTGTATCTATTATATGCCATTATGTTAGAGAGAAGAACGCACAGAACAAGTCTCTGTGCCCATATAAATGATGGAGAACAGGAAGACAATTAGAAAAAACAATTGCAATTAAATTACAGTTGAATAAGTGTTGTAGATAAGAATAGAAAGGAATGAGAACCTATAATGGTGGACCTAGATTAAATTGTCAAAAATGCTTCCTTAAGGAAGTAACAGATAAGCCTATTTAAGGGCAAGTGTAAGCTACCATAAAATGAATGGGGAATGAAGAGTGTTAGAAGGAACAGAATGTTCCAGGCATACAGGACCAGGAAAGAACGTGGTATACTGAGGAGCAGGGATAAGGCCAATATGACTGCAGGACAAAGAATGAAAAGCAATGATATGTAAAATAATAATTATTTTTTAATTTTATTTATTTATTTATTTATTTATTTATTTATTTATTTATTTATTTATTTATTTATTTATTTGCGGTACTGGGGATTGAACTCAGAGGCATTCTATCTCTGAGCTATACCCCCAGCCCTATTTTTTTTTATTCTTTATTTTGAAACTGAGTCTCACTAAGTTGCGGAGGGCCTCACTAGGTAGCTGAGGCTGGCCGCAAACCCGGATCCTCCGGTCTCAGTCTCCCGAATCCTGGGATTACAAGCGTGCGCCACCACGCCCGGCTAAAATAATAATTATTTAATAATAACTAATTTGTGCTGGGAAATTTAGCAAATGCTTTACTTAGATTCTATTTCAATCTAGTGAGATGTATATCAAGTATATTCTAAAATCAAATAATTTATAGATAAGAAAATTAAGGCATAGAAAAGTATAATAATGTAAAATGACAGGACCCACATATTTTTAATGATTTTTCATGTTCCTATGGTACATGCATCTGATTATACTTTTACCAATAATGCTTCATATAAAAATAGAGAATGGCAGGGCATGGCGGTACACACCTGTAATCATTGTACTTGGGAGGCTGAGATAGAAGGATCACAGGTTCAAGGCCAACCTCAGGGACTTAGCCAGGCTCTCAGCAACCTAACAAGGCACTATTTCAAAACAAAAAATGAAAAGGGCTAGAGTGTAGAATTCCCCTGGGTTCAATCCCCAGTACCACATACTCACAGACACATACAAATAGAGAAAAATAAGAAATAACAAAAGGAAAAGCTACCTCTTTGAGGGAGATGGTCTATTTCCTGACTCTTCTCTATACCAGTCTCTTGATTCAGGTACTGTGATCATCCTAGTGTCTTTGTTTGGGTTCAAAGTAAGCAGAGTACAAGATAAGTATTTTATGTGAACAAGTCATTTATTTGGGGAATGAAGAAGAAGGAGGAGAGAGAGAGAGGGAGAAAAGAAGAAGAAGAAGAAGAAGAAGAAGAAGAAGAAGAAGAAGAAGAAGAAGAAGAAGAGAAGTAAGGAAGGGACTGAGGAAAAGTCAACATAAGAATGGGTTAGGAAGGCTACTGGGGTGGTAAGCAGAGTTTGATTTGTCAGGATCTTGAGAAATATTCACAATGACTTCTAGAATTGCTGCCCTGAAGGCCAAACGCCAAAGCAGAGCTTCTCGAGGTGGAGGCTGTAGATCTTTGTTCCTGGAATCTTTGTTACCACTCCACCATAACAGCAAGTTCAGAAAGTCAGAGTCAGCTTTCAGAATCTCTTACAGCAACTTGACATTGCTGCTACAATGCAGTGTGTGATTTTACAGAAGTAAAAGTATTGGTCCCCTGAGGATGAAAACTTAAAAGAAAGAATATAAAGAGGAAGGAAACAGGTTCTCCATCACAGATGGTTTCAGAAGCCTGGGACTGGAACATATTCCACTGACTCCTTATCATTACTTTGTAGATTTCTCCTGGAGAGATTAGCTCCTTGCACATGAGGCTGCTGGGTTGACTCTTGTGGCTTTTGAGAAGGTCCTGGGGCAGGTAAGGGGTGGAGCAATGCCATACCGGAGGTGGCAAGCTTTCAGATCCAGTTGAGTCTGAGATCACTTGGAATTATCTACAAAAGCTGCAGCTGGAATCATAGGTCAAAGGAAAGGACCCAAGTCATCATTAGCTTGTGCTGCCCCCCACCTGAGTCCCTTGAATGACAGTGATTAAAGTGGTCAAAATGCTTCCCTTAAAAATACATTGAAGCCTGGTGTGGTGGTACACACCTGTAATCCTAGTACTTGGAAGGCTAAGATAGAAAGATTGCAAATTCATGGCCAGCCTCAGCAACCTTGTGAGGCCCTCTGCAACTTAGTGAAACCCTATTTCAAAATTAAGAATAAAATAGGTCCAGAGCTGTGACTCAGAGATAGAATGCCTCTGTGTTCAATCTCCAGTACCACAAAAACAAAACAAATCCAAAAACAAAAACACATTGAACAATGACAAAAATTATTCAACACTTAGAGAAGCCCTCCACCCCCAATTTAAGAAGGTGTTCACTCAGGGATACTTGCACAACGCAAGTGGGTGCTTCTTTAAATTTTGAGCACTAGGTGCTTCATTTATTCATAGCATCCCAGCCCCAGTGGGCATGATGGATTGGCACTTGATCCCATTCAGTTCCTCTTTTTTCTGTCTCTTCCTCTACTCCCATCTATCTTGTGAGTGATCATGTTAGTAGTGGCTAATTTATTCTGCACATGGCAGCAGTGATGACATCTTTCTGACCATGGAAGTTTATTGACCATGGGAGTGGAATTGAGATTCTAAGTCTTCAGTCTTCCTGATGATGAGAAAAACAATGGCTTTCAAAGGGGCTTAAAATGTGAGGTAGTTCTGAAGTTATTTCTCAAAGTTCAAGTCAAATTTTGTTTCTTCGGCCTTCCCAACAATTTTTATAAAGCCATTAAATGCCAAAATCATACCATTTCTACTTAAGCAGAAGTGGAAGGTTTTCTATAACCAAACTGTGAACTATTCAATTAGTTTTTTTTTTCTTAAATTTAAGAGAAACCAGGACATTTTGGCTCCTGTGATCTCAGATCATTTTGCATTCCATGAAGGACTTTCACAGCCTGAAATGTACTTGCTTTTATTTTATTTATTTATTATTTATTTATTTATTTATTTATTTTTGCATACTGGGGATTGAACTCAGGGGCATTTTACCTCCAAGCTACACCCCCAGCCCTATTTTTTATTCTTTATTTTGAAACTGAGTCTCACTAAGTTTCAGAGTGCCTCACTAGGTAGCTGAGGCTGGCCTCAAACCTGGATCCTCTGGTCACAGCCTCCCAAATGCTGGGATTACAAGCGTGCACCACCACGCCTGGCTTGTACTTGCTTTTAGACTCATTCAAAGAAGTCTCTCCGAACAGTTATCTTTTCTCTGAGAATGGTAAGGAGAGTATACACATAGTCTCCAAGTAACTTTCTTAATAGATTTACTTCCCCTCCTTTAAAAAGACCTTAATGTTTTGTATTTAATAGGCATTAGCTAGTCTTGCCAAATAGTTTTCATCTTTCTGCTTGTCATTCTGAGGTAACAAATGGCTGCCATGCCTGCAGCCTCAGACCTTTCAAC
Source organism: Graphiurus murinus (assembly GCA_004027655.1). Taxonomy (NCBI): domain Eukaryota; kingdom Metazoa; phylum Chordata; class Mammalia; order Rodentia; family Gliridae; genus Graphiurus; species Graphiurus murinus. The sequence continues at coordinate 47,862 of PVLC010002928.1, forward strand.
ATTATTCTAGATGGAGGGAATAATATGGTGAGTGGGAAAATGGGACATCCTTCGAGTCTCTTTTTCCTGTGTCTTTCTTTGGACTTACTCCCTCCTTACCCATCCCCTCCCACTGACATCTCTTTGATCAAGACTTGGCTTTTCCTAGATGAAAGGAAGACTGTAAAAATTAGTTTTTAAAGTGGGGTTATTGCTACTAACAGGATCAGGTAAGTAAAAGTAGAATAGACATTGTAATGGCATTAAGTAAGGTCTGCCACTGGATCAAATCATCCATTGTAGTTTATTGAAAAGGTTGTAGTTCTTGTCGCATTGGTATTTCAGATTTCTCTATCAATTTCATTTATAATTTTTGCCCTTTCCTTTAAAAAAAAATTTTAGGCTAGTTTTCTTGGGGGAATTTTGTCCATAATAGAATTAATATAATTCAAGCCTAGACACAGATGCCTGATTATTTATGGTCTCACAGCATATTCAGAAGAATAAAAAATTTAAGTGACATAGAATGAGAGGAGCAAGCACATGAGGAAGTGGATTATTGCACTTAATAATTAAATTAAAATTGACATCTGTGTGCCTCTACCAATCTGATAACTATTCTATCATCATCTATCATTTATACTATCTAGTCAATTTATATTATTTTACTCTATGGTATTGCTTGGTATAATCAAACACAGAGTTTGATAGATGACTTGCATGGATTTAATTATAATAGTTACATTTAGTCTATCAAAAAAACCCTGAAAAAACAAAAAACAAAACAAAACAAAACAAAACCCTCCAAATGCCCACAAACCAAAGCTTTACACCATGGTGTTATATAAACTACTTACTTTATTTTTTAGTAGTACTGGAGTATAGCTCTCTGCTACAGCTCCACCCTTATTTTATTTTTTATTTGGAAACAGGGTCTCACTAAGTTGCTGAGAGCCTCACTAAGTTGTTGAGGCTGTCCTTGAACCAGAGATGTTCTTGACTCAGTCTCCTAAGTATTGAAACTATAAGCATATGCCACCACCCCCAGCCATGTAAGCTATTCAAAATTCAATGTGATTAAATGTATTGTTTATATTATTGTATTTTATTAAAATTATAAAATATACTTTATACAACCTAATTTGAGTTGTATTGAGTAGAGAGGAAAAGGGAAAAACATTTAATTCAGCACACATACATTGATTACTTCTGAATCTTTTCATAGAGATGACTCTCAGTTAATAATTTATGTGCTAAAATGATATTTGCATGGACATCAGAATTCAAATTTGTTTTCAACTGAAATGTTTTTGGTCTGTATTGCTTTGAAAAATGTTGAACATATTACCACAACTAATGACATGTTTACTTGGCTAATGCTATACCTGTGAATATCCCTGGGGGCAAAATACTGTTTCTTTAGTATTTGTAACATGAACAAAGCTCAGTATAAATGAGAGCATCAATAACACCATTTCTATCAGCTAAATTCTTGACTCCATAACTAATAACTAGGCAAGTTCATTCCTCTGATTTTCTTTAACCAAATAATATTATTTAATTTGCATATATTTCCCTGGAATTATGCAGCTGGTCATATTAAAAGCTACAGATTATAGTTTGCCAAAATTCATATTCAACCCTATTTAGTTATGTGCAACATAGAAGCAAGTCAATGGAGAGATCGAAGGTGAAGCTAGGTGTTTCTTTAAATTGTTGAGTTGAAATGTAAATGAATTCACATAATGCACATATATCAATCAATAAAGAAATTGTTAGTAGGTACCTATTGAAAGTCCTAATTGTGCCAGATATGACAGATTTTTTTAAAAGTCACAAAGGGACCCTATCATAAAGAAAATTATAATATAATTTGGGAAGCAAAGCTTCTAAAAAAAATGGAAACATCTATATATATAACACTAATACTAGGGATACTACTGCTAGTACTATTTTTACCACTACTACTATAGTACAGTAGTACTAATAATACTAGTACTAATATCCTATATTTGTTGAATATTTACTGTGTTCTAAGAACTGTGTATTAAACATTTTTCCTGGATTACCTCACTTATTTCTCATACAAACCCGTGAATTCTGTAGTATTATTTAAACCCATTATATAATTAGTAGAGTCAGATTTAGTGAGGTCAAGAGTCACCTACCCAAAAGTCACATAATTAAGGAAGGGTCTCGGTAGGACTTGTACTCAACTGCTTTGACTACATGTGAATCAGGCAGTTAGCCTCAAAGACTTCCACTTTCAGCACACTGCTAGGACACCTCCTGCATATGTGAGTCACAGTGTAGTGTCCACTGATGGATTTTCTAGAGAAAGGAAATTCAGTACCTTAACTGCCAAAGCTTTTTGAGAAGCAGAGTGCTTTTTTTTAATTGTTTCTAAGATGATTTACTTTATTTTTTAAACATAAATTGTCAAAGATACTTTGAGCTTTGGTTGGTAGTTTGAAACATAATGATTACCCTTTATGCATTATAGTTTAGTTTTTCTTCATCTCTCCAGGCTTTTAGAATTTGCTTCTGTTGCAGGGTGACCCCCATGTAGCCATCCTCCTCTTCTGAAGTGGAGCTCCAACCTGACTCCCCTCACCTACCAGACAAAATGGTAGGAATATATAAAGTTGATTCAACACTCATTTCGCTCCAGCCTTGATCATCTGGGCTGGGATGTCTTTCTCCATTTGTATGTTCAAAATCTGCATTTATGTACTTTCTTTCTCCCTCTGTCCTGAAGATAAAGGCATTCAAATAAGCCTTAAGACATTTGGTATGTTTGTTGAAGAGCGGAATTGGCAGAAGGGAGCCTTGCCAAAAACAATGAAAAGCCCACACATTTTATTCCACTCCATCAACTTATTTATGATTCGCTGATTATGTGTCAGGTACACAGCTCATTTCAGGAGTTCTGCAAGTGTCATCACTGACTTTTCCAACAGTCCTGTAAACGAGATGATTGCAGATGGCCTGAGAGGCAGGGAGGTTTATTTAACTGTCTAAATTTACTTATTATTGAAGTTATTTATGTAACTCATATATACCCTAGCTAGCATTCAAACCCAGACTGCCTGATTCATTAGCTTTTTTAGTGGGGAATTGGTGACGTCAAATAACTTTTTTTTTTTTTTTCTTGGAGGTTTCCAGCTTTGTTCTAAATGCTGATGTTGGTATAAGTTTGACTTCACAGCTCACAACATGTCAGTGTAGCTCTGTGTTTTACCAGTTGTGTGCCATCAAACCTAAAGTTTCTGTGAAGGAGGCTCAGGAGGAAGGAAGAGGCCAAATCAGTGAAGATCTAGATACCCAACTCACACTGCCACAAAATGTTTCTCTTTTCATCTTCTTGTCTTTGGGAGGGGTTCCCATATTTCCCATGGGAAATGAAAAAAAAATCTGCTATTAAAATAGTCACGATCCTGCTTCCCTCAACTCTTCTTATTGTAGACTGTAATGAAAGAGAGTCGAGAACTCTGTCTCCTAGGACTCCGTGTCCTGAGTGAAAGTCTTCCCCATATCCACTTGTGACATCTGCTGCACTGGGGATAATTTTACCCACTATGACTTGAATATACAGAAATAAAACCCAACTCAGTTTGCTCATGTAACCACGTCCACTTCTGTTGCCAGCAAAATACAACTTGACGTCATCCATTTTAGAACAACTTAGTCAATTTTGATTACATACTCAGTTTTAAATTTTTCCCCCTTTTTCTTTCTTCCCAAGACAAAAGGAAATTTTCCATTTATCACAATCTTGGGGTGGGGTTCTTGATCTTAGGCTGTTCTTTGGTGCAGTTGGGATAGCCCCAACACATGCACCACTGATTCATATATCTCATGTATTTTTAAAAACTCGTATTTCTATCACATATGTATGATATTTAGATTTCACTGGATACATTTAGAATAGTGATATAACAGGTTTATTTTAAAATTCAATATTTATAATACACTAGAAATGACATATTTCATGACTATTTAAAACTAGGAGGGAAAATTGTAGAGGCCAATTTAAAAATGGGCAAGAACACAAATAGTCATTAAAAATTCTCTTAGGGACAATACACAAATTAATTTGAAGTCCAGACCTTTGTCTCCTTCCTGGCTGCCAGTGACCTATGAGGTATTTGAAGTGAGCTTATCCTGCTTGGTGTTTGACAGCCTCTGTTTTTAACTGTCACTGCTATGGAAGTATCTATGGCTGGTGCTTGCTGGTTCTATCCTCTTGCCATGGTTAAAGCTGAGTGGTTGCTACAGTAATGTCCCTTCCTCCATTTTGATCTTCATCGACACTATGGAAACTATATCTCTACATTGGCCATAGACTTTTGGTTTCCTAGCCATGTATGTTCTCTGTAGTATTCTATTATTTGTAATCAACCCCCTGCTACTGGTCTGTACTTCCTCTTAAAGTTGTATTGAAAAACAGAGCAAAATTTCCCTACTATTTTTGTGTCCTCAAGTTCTTAGGTAATTTCTACTGGTATTTTTACTTTTATAATTCCCAACCTACAACAGAGTTTCCTCAATAGGGTTCCATTTCTGGGATCCTTTCCTACAGTTTAATCTCTCTTTTTTTTCTTCTTTCCCTTCCAGGTTTCTCAAAAAGAAAGAAAATAAAATAATCAAATACGATTCAAGGAAGGGATTTTATCTTCCTGTATGACAAAAATCACTCCTAAGTTATATTCTGATCCCCTTTCTAACATAGTTTGTAGTAAAACTATGACTACATTCTAAACCAATCTATATTATAATTCAAAATTATTCTTTCTTTCTCCTGTCTCCCTCCCCCAATCTGGGTTTTATGAATACTTAATATTAGACTACCATAATGCCAATGGATTTTTAGAGCATTTTTAAAAGTCTCATCCCTAAATATTTATTTAATTTAAAAATACTAGTTGGACTCTACTATTAATATAAAGAAATAGGTACCCAAGTTTTACTGGAAAAGCCAGAAAATAGTAATACGATTAAAAAATATTAGATGGAAACTTAAAAATTTTTATTATATAGAAAGTAACAGTCTTTTATAACTTTATTTTTGGTGTTAGAAATTAAATAGACAACAATAAATTGAGTAACTGGATTATGGAACCAACCCAGGGGTCTATCAACAGATGAATGAACTACATAATTATGGGATATACGCACGATGGAATTCTATTCAGCAATAAAGAAGAACAAAATTATGTCATTTAAGAAAATGGATGGTCTTGGAGAATATTATGTTAAGTGAGATTAGCCGGTCACAGACAGTGAAGGGCCATATGCTTTTTCTCTCATATGTGGTAGCTAGGGAGTACTTGGGATACAAGAGGGACTTTAGATAATGCAGGAGAAACTCCAGTGGAGCCAGACAGGTCGTATTGGGGAGGGTAATGGGGGGTGAAAGGGAGAATTAAAGAAGGAAACACTTCCACTGACATACGTGAGAATACAAATGCCAATCTCAATATCTTTTATGGAGAAGAGAGGAGTGGGGAGGGAATTGGGAAAATTCACCAAGTGCTGTGTGCATGTATGTCACTATCACTGTGAACTTCATTATGATGTGAGATTATAATGCACTAATACAATAGAAGCAAAATAAATAAATAAATTGAGTAGCTGGAAAAAAAAAAAAGACATGTCATGTGTCCAACAACAGGGAGGACACCCTAGGTTGTATCTTTGCTATTCGTGCTATGATACCATAATAAGAAGGGAAAGAGAAAACACAGTTAGTAGATAGATTTGGCTGTCTAAATGCTCTTGGTCCTCCCAGTCTTTACTTCATTCTCTCTCTCAGAATACAAAACTACCATAGACTCCTCTAGGGCATGAGAATGATATCCATAGATTGCGTGGAATTATCCAACCATGAGCTTTATGCTTCTACATTCCCTCCCCAAATTAAAACCTGATGGACCCAGGCTATAGCTTTGCCCTGGCTAAAAATAAAGTGGCAAACATGTGCTTCTATGTTTTCTATGTCTTCTACACTTGCATGAAGCTTTTAAAGATTAAGCTTGTGGTTATAAATTAAGCCAAGGAAAGAATTTTGTTTAATTGTGACCATTTTAAAATTTTTGTGTGTGTGTTGTGTGTGTTTGTGTGTGTGTGTGTGTGTGTGTGTGTGTGCGCGCGCGCGTGTTTATGGCACTAGAGATTGAACCCAGGGGCATTCTACCTCTGACCTATACCACCAGTCCTATTTTATTTTTGGAAACAGGGTCTGGGTACTGGTGATTGAACCCAAGGGCATTCTACCTCTGAGCTACACCCTAGCCCTATTTTATTTATTTTTTTAATTTGGAAATAGGGCCTAAGTTGCTGAGGGCCTTGCTAAGTTTCTGAAACTGGTCTCAAACTTGCAATCCTCCTGCCTCAGCTTTCCAAGTACTGGGATTACAGGCATGTGCCATCCTGCCCCACTAATTGTGACCTTTGAAGGTGTAATTGAATATCATCAGGAATCTTCTGTGAATCTTTTCTTGTTTCCTAATCAGAGAGGTGTTTTAGAATAGGTATAAAATTTTGAAGGATGTTTTTTGGCAGGGTTTGATTAATGCAAGCTGGATAAGTCACATAGGTGGACATGTAGATTGAAAAGAACGAAGAGAGTTTGGAAAAGGAATCTGAATGAAGATAATATGTTAGAAAGGATCAGATGGATTGGCCTGGCAGAGAAAGGTGCGGAGTAAAAATGGGTGCATTTGTGGAAAGTCCTGAAAGCAGAGAAACCACCGAAGAGCCCCAGGGTTTGCAGAGCAAAACGGGCTCAAGTAGGAACAGGTTTTGTGGCTTAGGCTCTTACTTGGGATGTGATTGCATTTTCCCATATAATTAGATGCCTAATTGTGCTCCTACACTTAGTGGATACATTTACATCACCGTGTAATTGTAATTTATTTCAAAGCTCTTCATAATGTGCACCTACCACTACCTACATATCAATGTGCCATATTTAATTGCTGAAACTATTTGTGGTGTTTTCTGACTTGCTCTGACTAGATTTTGAGTAATTTAGGACAACTGAATGTTGCTCATTATAAGAAACATATAAATATTAAAGTTTTTCATGTACCATGAGTTAAGCCACAAAGATACTAAAAGAAGCATCTCTCTATATATTAATGCTGAAAAAGGTGTTAATACTTTTAATGATCAAGCTACTTATTAGAAACTAAATCCTTGCCCACTGAAATCAATAATTTCATTTCTAGGTATTTATTAGAATAAATAATTAAAAACATATAGAAAGATTTAAATGCAAGGATGCACAAAATCACATTGTTCAGAAGAGTAAAAACGTTGACAAAATATTAGTGTCCATCCTACTATAGAATACTATAGGGTCATTAAAATTATATTATAGAAGATTACTAATTGACATGGGAAATTAATTATTAAATGTTGTAAATAGGAAATCAGGCTTATGTTCTATTTTTAATAAAGAAATAAACAATTATCTCTTTAATTACATAGAAAAGAAAATATGTATGTTCATCTACAAAAATATGAAGAGTGATTTTCTCTTCAGTGTGAAATGTCTCCTATTTCTCCTACAATGGCTATGCTTGTTCTTAAGATGATCTCTCTGTCTAACCTTGTTTTTAGACAGAGAGATTTTACAACTTTGATCAAGAGTGTACTTATAGGCAAAGACATAAGAAATAGAGAACTCTTGGGCTTTCTAGATATCTTTTTGACACTATGAATGTGTGTTAAGGCTGATATCCAGCTGGTTTGCTGGAGGTGTTTATTGAAAGGGCCCATTCTCATTCTTTGCTGCTGTCTTTTGTCATCCTTCTGGTTAAACGTGACCCATATGGAAAGGGTTGTTGACTCTATTAAACATTACTTCTTTTCTGTACTATTAAAAAAAAAAAAACCTCAAAATCTGTAGCTCCTATCCTATAAAGTTATCAGGACAAAGATGTTTGGTGAGAAAGGAAGGAAAACATTAATTTTTTTGTTATGTCAAATTACTATCTGTGCCTAAGGATACATCAAGGCGAGGTTAACTGCACTGTAACCACAAACGATGCAATAATTGCTATGCTTAAGTCTCTTTCTCAGAAAGCATGGTGGGGATTTTCACATAGCCTCTGGGACTCCACTGATTTCTATACAAATTAGAAGTTAGCTTTCTACAAAGAACTATCAGGACTTTTTTAATGGCAACTTATTTCAACACACCCATTTTAAGTTTTTCTTGATCTTGCTGCCCTAGTTATTCATTAACAGACAAATAATAAACAGAATCCTGCTGGGAAACTACTCCTAGGATCATCATTCCCAGCCTTATGCATTCATATATGAATCTGAAGCTTAATTACGCTTTGGCATTATTGAAGGGAAAATCACTGTTCATATTTTTGTAAAATATGAATAGTCTTTTAAAAGAGATCACACATTAAAACAAACAAACAAACAAATAAACAAACAAACAAACCAGAAAAACTAACCAGGCATGGTGGCACATGCTTATAATCCCAGTACTTGAGAGACTGAGACAAGAGGATCACAAGTTCAAAGCCAGTCTCAACAATTTAGTGGGGCCCCCAGCAACTTAGCAAGACCCTATTTTTCTAAATAAAAAATAAAAAGGTATAGGGGTGTGGCTCAGAGGTAAAATGTCCCTGAATTCAATCCCCAGCACCATGAAAACCTGAAAAAAATGTCAATGTGATTGTATAATTAAGTATCTTAAAAATTCCTAAAAGACAGACATAGGATGAGAATAATAGTAAACCTAAAAGAAAGACAACATTTTAGTTTAATTTAATTTTGGCCTTCCACTTATAAAAATTTCTTTGCAGTAAAGATTTTTGAGATACCGTATAGCAAAAAAGCTGATTTAATTCAGTAAAAGGTGGCTGTAAAATATTACCTATACATGCTTAGAATTATATTTCAGAATAATTCCAATAGTAATTGCAAGTGCGTACCAAGGTAATACTTTTTGTGTGTGTGTGTGGTACTGGAGATTGTACTCAGGGACATTCTATCTCTGAGCCATACCCCCAGCTCTATTTTATTTTTATTTTGAAATAGGGTCTTGCTAGGTTCATGAGAGTCATACTACTTGCTGGGGCTGTCCCCAAACCTTCAATCTTCCTGTCTCAGCCTCCCAAGTACTGAGATTACCGGCATGTGCCACCACGCCCAGCTCAAATGTGATACTTTTAAAAAGCAAAATAAAATGATAGAAAAATATAAGAGCAGCAAAAGGAATTATATATATATATATGTATAAATACATATATATATACATACATATGTATATATACACACACACATATATATATTTATATTTCCTATATATATATACACACATATATATATTTATATATATATATTTAAAGGAAAATAGTGCCATGATGGGTAAAGAATTCTATTTGTTATATTTGTCATATGTTATTCTTAATAATATACTCTTAATAAACTTACCTATTTGATGATTGGTTTAATGCTTTAAGTATATAAGCTATATTTTGGGAATGAAACATTTAAAAAGTTACTTTAGTCATTCCAATTGACTAAGTCAGAACTTAGTCACTCTGGAGAGTTAAATGTTCTTCAAGTCTTAGAAATACTTGGAATGGAAATAAATTTGGTTTGTGTTTTTCAGAATGCTAGAAAATAATTTCTTTGTATAGTTTCTACAGGCAACAATGTAACCTGAGTTAATTTTTTTCTCCCTTATCAAATAGAATAACTAAAATGTGTGCACATTGAGAGACTTATTTAGGGTTTCATAGAAAATCGCTGGCAAAAGTCAGGTCAGAACACCCAGAACTGAAGAATTCCTAGAGGAGAAAAAGCAAACTTGCCCTGCCAGATGTATTACCTAACAGATCCCATACATGTACACACACACACACACACACACACACACACACACACCACACTTACGCACTTACACATACACATATATATACACAAAACACTCACATACACACACACACACCTCTCCCCAATGAGGCCCTATTCTGGGTATTTCATGCATAATTTGGGAAACATAATCCTTCATTAGGTAGGAAAATGTATTTAAAACAGAAAATGGAGTTGGTGGCATTGTGAGATAGAACAGCTAAATCCTCAAGGCCTCCTCCATAAATTCATCTTGGCTGATTGGCTTAAGACTCTAGAGCAAATGTGTAACGTTTTCATAACTTGATTATTTTGAATTCCTAGATTCATAAATATCTCAGCTTAACAGTACATTGTCTACCTCCGGCTCCTATGTTTTCAGAAGTTTCTTTCTGCTTAGCTTTCCCAGTGTCTATTATAGAATTGTTAGAACTGTATTTGTTAGTCATGCACAGAACATTCAGATCCTGTAGAAATGAACTTTTACCAAACTAGTACTTCAGAAGAGTCCTTGTATATATACCTTTTTTTTCCCTTTTAGACCCTGAGATTTCTCTAAGATGAAAATATCAATAAATATTTATTTAAAATAGTATGCTGATAAAAAAGAAAATAAAGACTAACCCATTGTTTGAATAGTGAATGTTTTAGTATAGCATGAAAATCAATCCTCCAGATTGTTCTGACACATAAAAACAGCTCAATTGAGCTGCTCAATCTAATGTAAGTGGAAAACCTGAACTCCTTTCAAATCCTTTCGCGGGGGAGAATGATGGCTATTAAAAACAAAATCAATGGTAATAATTGTTTGTAGATCTCAGCTGTTTGAAGAGGAACCCTAGTCTCAACCTAATCCATTGCTACTTTAGCTTCACACAAAATTTCTTTGTCTTTTACAATGGGTAAATGTAGAAGAGGAACATTCCTATTGACATATATCGTGAGACTTTCTGGGACGTCAAATATACATGATATAGACTATTGAAAGTCTAAAGAAAACCCCCAAAGGAATGTTCGGTCTGGGTATAACCAAAAATCAAAGACAAATTTTTACCTTAAAAAGGCTAAGAATAGGATGAATCATGTCTCAACTTACTCAGTGTATTTCTTTGCCAGGCTGTGGCAGTGACAGGCTGGTTTTATACCCTTGCTGCTTTTGGTGGAAAGAATAACTTGAGATGGAGTTAAATTTGAAAAGCCTTTCCTACAGTGCATAAATCATGGGCATCCTGACGGTCCATATGTAACACCATTAAACAGCCTCTGTAGCTATAAAATCTAAGTGTTTTCCTAAGGGCATAAAAAAATGGAATTCCACTTTAGCAATCACAATGGTCAGGAAAAAAAAAAAAAAAAATCACCGCTTCCTACACTTTCTGAACCCTGACAAATCCTTATTGACATAGCCAGAAGGCCATACCAGATGATTGTTGAGCGAAGCATTCCTTTAAATTTTATTTTTATTTGTATATTTTCAGTAAGTCCCATAGCCAGAAAACGTCGATATTTTTGTGTTGTGAACTTGCAGAAAATAAAGTGGCATAGTTCCAGGGACACCATTTATACTGTAATCTCTGTGAATGCTGTGCCAGGTCATGTAAATGTTTTATTGATATCAATTGCATGTAGAGATTAAGAGCGCAGACTCCAGAACCAGACTGCCTTGATTCAAATTCTTACTCTGCCCTTTGCTACCTTAACTTCTTGGTGCCTTGGATTTTTATCTGTGCAATGAGAATAATAATAGTAACTCTTGTTGGGCGAGGTGGTGCACGCCTGTAATCCCAGTACTCGAGAGACTGAGACAGGAGGATTGCAGATCCTGGCCAGCCTCAGCAATTTAATGAGGCCCTCTACAACTTAATGAGACCCTGTTTTGAAATAAGAAATAAAAGAGGGCTGGGGATGTAGCCTCAGAGGTAGAATGCCCCCGGGTTCAATCCCCAGTACCCCCACCACCACACACACACAATAGTTCATGGGGTTTCTATTCATGAGGTTTCTATGTGAAGTAAGTTATATAAATACATGTTTTTGTTATTTTCTTGCCAATAAACAGCCACCACCAGAATTAGTGACTTAAAACATCAATGTATTTCCTTTAATATTATCTGGGTTGGGTTCATTTGAGCAGTTCTTCTGCTGGGACTGGAATGTTCAAGATGCATTTGTCTCTCATATGTCTGGAGCACAGCAAGAATTGCTGGGACTGGCTGAGCTCAGTAACTTTCTGTCTGTCTCTCTCCATGTGGCCTCCAATGGCTAGCTTGAGCTTCTTCACAACATGGTGATCTCTTAGTAGTTGGACTTCTCATACAATAACTGCTTTCAAGAGGACAGGAACTGGAATTTTAGGATAGACCTAGAACTACTGCAACTTTATTTCTGCTGCAGAAACAAAGTAACCAGGCAGCTTAAATTTAAGGGGAGATGAAAAATATCCACCTATTGATTTGAGGAATGCCATATGCACACAAATTACAAAGGTAACGATGAAGGTAATCTTTAGAGACCATCTGCTGTTGTGTTTAATGCAATACCTATGGGTCCGGGGTTCAAGTTGGTGGTAAAGTACATACTTAGCATGTGGGAAGCCCTGGGTTCAATCCCAAGCAAAAATACATAAATAAATAATAAATAAAATAAATAAATAAAGGAAAATAAAACACAACAAAAAATAATACATGGCTTATAGCAAGCACTGCATATGCTATTATTTCAACATTACTGCTATTATTATTATTATTAACATCATCATCATCACTAGTTTTATTATTGTTACACCTGGCTTATATGAAGAACTGTATGTTAAACTTTTTTATTGCTACTACTACTACTACTATCATTGTTATTCCTGTCATGATTCAAGAGAATTTTCTGGCTCTGTCATACGGTATATAGTGCACCGTATGCACACAGAGTCAATAGTCACAATTATTTTCCTTTCTAAAAGATGTCCTGGTTATAATTTTAGTGAACTTAAGCTCAAACACTATAAGCTTTATAATTAATGTATCAATATTCTTCAGCAATAATGAAATTTGGCTAGTGGAACTTGATATGATCTACTGACTTTTCTCTAGTACCTCCACTGTAGTCCAGACTATCATATCCCATATAGATACTTGATTTCTTTTTTTTTCCTTTTCTCTGGTCCTTTCTACACTCAAGATATAGAATAATTTTCTTTTTATTTTAAAAACATGTGTGTCACTCTTCTGTTTTAACAATGTCAGGATCTTCTTATTGTCCTTTGAGTTTTAGAAATGGAGTGTTCAGTATGGCTATTAAGTCCTCCAAAATTTTATCTACTCTTTACTTCCTTAGGCCATATTCATTCCTATAACTCCTCATACATGGCAGTCCCCAAACACCAGCCTTATTTAAGTTTTTGAAACACACCAACTCTTTTCCACATGAGATTGTATCAATCTTGTTCTTTTTGCCTAGAATCCTTGTTCACCCACTCTTGACCTGGCATGCCAATCAGTCTTCAATCAGAGGAACAGATTAAACCCCAATTTAATATGAAGAGAGTCTATAAAGAGGAACTGGTGATCAGATGAGGGTCTGGAAGGAGAGTTGGTGATCAGAAAAGGAATCACAACCAATCTGAGAAGCCAACCACATCCAGCTGCCAAAGTAGACTTTGCCAGAAGGTCATGTGGAAATATCATCTTGGTGTAGCTATTGCCTGGCTGAGTCTTTACACAAGCACGTAGTGGTGGGCTTGTGGCTACTACCATTTGGCAGGGATAACATTTAGCAAGAAAAGCTAAATGCAGACTTAAACATAGAGAAAGGGGAATATGCCAGTTATGTCAGCCTCTGCATTTGACTATGACAGTCCTCAATGAAAAATGACTGCTGTTTCATTTAGCTTCCCAAAATGCAGGCTACAACTTTAACCTGGTAATATGCACAGAAGGAAATTGTAAAAAACATAGTTCACGGCTCAATCAACTTGACAACCAAACACCTCCAACTAGAAACTTTTCAATCCTTAAATCTTACCTTGAATTTTACTTTTTCAAAAAACTATTGCTGCCTTCTTTTAATACTAAAAAAATACTCATTTTACTCTTTACTCTTCTATTAAATCATGAATCTATTTTATTATTTTATAGGTTTAAGTCTATCTCTTTAATTATAGACTGTCCTCCATATCTTTGGGTTTTACATCTGTAAATTCATATTGAAAATATTTTGAAAAAAATTGTCTTCATTACTTCTGTACAAGTAAACATGTATAGACTTTAAGAACTCATTATTTTCTAGATAATATAGTATAACAATTACTTACATAGAATTCACAATATATTGGATATCATATGTAATATAGAGATGAGTTAACATATATAGTAGGATGTATGTAGGTCATATGAAAATATGATATCATTTTATATAAATAACTTCATTATCTGTATATTTTGGTATTCATGGGTATAGGGGGTCCTGAAACAATTTCCTATACCACTGAGAGACAATCATGTAAGAACTATGAAGATAGAGATTGTGTCTGTCTAGTTTACTGATGTATCTCTAGTGTCTATGACAGAGCTTTGCACCTTATAGACTTCAATACATTTTGGATTTAATGGTAGAGGTTGGCAGATGGTTGAGGTATTTTGATATTTGGCTAATCGTAAGAAATGTACTGATCTTTGTTCCCAGTTCCATTTCATATTATTCTTTTCAATGCTTTGTGTCATATATAAATCTATTTTTCAGGCTCCCTTTTCCTTAGACATTTGGAAAGAAACTCTAGTAGAAGAAAAGTGTGCTGGAGTCAGCTCATAATTTTTGATGAAAACAGATTGTGTGATACTCTGTAGTTTTTCAAATGGGCTATTAATTCTTGGTTGTTTGAAGTCAACCAGGTTGGAAGTCTTTAAGCCATGGAAATTGGCAAACACTATAAATTAGACATTTTATATTTTGTAGAAGGAGAGCTTGATTACCAGTTGTTACCAGGTATTCTAGAAATGTTTCCAGCTCCCAGTAGGAGGCTTTGGCTTCTTTATTACTTCCATCTTTTGGGGTAGTGGAAGCTCCTTGCTGTTGCTTATTAGTGGGTGGCCTTACAATATCCTATTGAGCTTTTTAGGGCTTCAATAACCAACATATTCAATTCCATCTATTAATTTCTCTCTTTTAATACCTAGATTGGCATGTGTTTTTTAGTTGGACTTTTATTCCCATTTCAAGCATCCTCTCCCATTTGATCCCCATATGCCCATAGAGTGGTAATATATTTTATTACCTTGTAGACTATATTATAAATTCTTGAACATTAGGGAAAATTCTCCTAATAATTGTCTTGTTTTTAGGTAACTTTGAGTGGACTTTTAACGCCAAGTTAGTCAATAATACACTACCCAATATGATATATCTTTCAATGCAGATTTTGTAAGCACTTCATCATTTAATAAGACATTATTGATACCATGTTCCAGGAAAAATATCAGTTATATAGCAGAGAGATGAATAAAACAAATCCCTTTCATCATCCTCTCCACCTTTCCTTTTATCAGCTTTGTTGACTTTCTAATATTATTGTGTTTGATAAGGTATTCCGTAATTGCAGTTTCATCTGTTACTCCATCATTAGATGAAGAGCTCCATTAAGAAATCAACCTTATCTTTATTTTTCACTGTATTATCTCCATATTCTAAAATATAAGGAGGAACCAATGTGGAAGCAAATCAACTCCTTGTTATTCTCTAAGTTTCAGCAGAAATCTCATGTCCTCTACAAAGAATTACCAAGTCCATTTGAAGAGAAATTAGAGAATATAGAAAAATTTCTACTATTCTCTGGTCTTGCAATTACTACCATAATTAAAATTATTTGTTTAAGGATCTCACATTGTAGTTGACTCATCATTGTTGGGGAATAAAAATGGGGTTCAGTATCTTAATAGATGAATGGATAAGGACCTTACAATTTGGTATGATTATAGAAGCAGAGACTGTTATGGCTCCTGATAAAGACTAGACTTTTAGTAAAAAGTAATAATAATAATAATAATAACAATAATAACCAACAAAGGAACAAATAGTGTGCACAAACCTGTCTAACTGTAGATTGATAAGGCAAGTTGTGACAGTACTGATTTTTGTTGAAACTGGTGGGCCTGAGCAAAGTACATTGGCAAAATGCCTAATCTTCCACAGATGGGTCTGGTTTCAAGTCTTTGCTTCTTTTCATTTTACCATTCCCAGGACAGTTAGCAGGCTATTTTGGGAGGGCCTCTAGAGATGAATACATATTTAATCATCTAGCCATTTACTTGACAGATATTAAGTACTTCTTCTAACAAGTATCTTCTTAATACCTAGGATAAAGAGACAAATAAAATCCAACTTACACCTTCCAGGAACTCAGAATCTGTTGTAATCCTAAGCACAGAGAAGAAGACATTTCTGCACTATTTTGTGAAATGCCAAGGAATTTTTGCTTGGCTTAGGGGGAAAAAAAATCTTACAGAGTCTTAGAACCAGTACAAATTCTAAACAGAACTGTGGCACCCTACTCTTGTAGTACCAGCTAGAACTGCCTTGTCAGCTGTGAATAGCTTATCTCTGCTCTCTGCAGGGTTTCCATTGTGTGAAGTGAGCACTTGCTCTCTTGAAAGAGTCCTGCTCTGCAAATGAGAGATGAATGTCTGTTTTTGTTTAAACCATTACAACAAAATGACAGACTAGGTAATTTGCAAAGAACAGATTTTTTTTCCTCACTGTTCTGGAGGTTGAGCACCTCAGGATCAAGGTCCCAGCATCTGGTGAGGGTCTTCTTGCTGTGTCATCACATGGAGAAAAAGCAAAAAGAGTCAAAAGGGGGCAATCACTTTGTCCTTCCATGGCAGAAAAGAAGAAGAAACCAAGCCAGCAAACCCTTTCTATAGTGACATTATTTCATTCATGAGAGTGAATCTCTTGTGACCTAAACACTTCCCATTATGCATCCTCTTCCAAAACTGGAGCCCTGGGGATTAATTTTCCAACACAAGAATTCTGGTGGACACATTCAGACTGAACCAATGTCCTATTTTGTCCTCATGGTCTAGTCAGATGTGGGAATGTGTATTTTATAGCAGCAATAGGAATAGTTTGACATTTTAGAAAGAGATAGTATGATCCTGAATTTTAAACAGAGTAAAGTAGATTTTAGTACATATTATGCAGAACTTTATCAAAAAGGTGGGCACCAAGCTGAGTACAGTGGCACACACCCTTAATGCCAGTACTTGGAAGGCTGAGACAGGAGAATCACAGGGTTGAGGCCTCAGCAATTTAGTGAGACTCTGTTTCAAAAGTAAAAAAAAAAAAAAAAAAATTGCTGGGGGTTTAGCTTGAAGATAGAATGCCCCTGGGTCCAATCCCCAGTACCAAAGGGGGGAAAAAAAGAAAAGAAGAAGGCATCCTGGAGTAATTTGAGTAGATGCCAAATTTCTACTTTTTCTGAATTCAAGCAAAAAAGGCCCATTTTGTTTTCCAGAAGGCTCAGTGAACTGACAAAATCAAGTAGGACTAAACTAGTTTCCTCTATCAGTGACATACAATAATAATAAATATTTAGCCAAAGAAAGTCATATAACCAGGCTCCAAGTCATAGCTGTGGAGTTTACCAGTCTATATGACAAAATCCAGAGATATAGAAAGGAACTAATTTTGAGGAGCCATCCCTACATTTGAGGAATCCGTTGATATTGTCCTGCAGTAAACTTTTGCTGTTGGTGGTGCTGGGAATCCAATCCAAGGTCACATGCCTGCTAGGCAAGTGTTTTACCATTCAGCTAGCTTTCCAGCCCAGGAGTAAAATTGTTTGCAT
This sequence comes from Graphiurus murinus, assembly GCA_004027655.1. Classification (NCBI taxonomy): domain Eukaryota; kingdom Metazoa; phylum Chordata; class Mammalia; order Rodentia; family Gliridae; genus Graphiurus; species Graphiurus murinus. The sequence goes on from PVLC010002928.1 coordinate 65,560, forward strand.
GAAAATAAAACAAGTGGTAAGAGCCAATGTCTTTCCCAAGATGTATGGCTTCTTTTACCACGGAGTAGATGTTCATTATATTTCAGTTTAATATTTAATTAAAAGCCTATTATGAACCAGTTACTGAATGAAGGAGTCGGGGTTTAATCAGAAGTAAGACATTTTTTTCCCTAGTGTGAACTTACTGGCACATTTTCAGCTTTTCACATTCACACAGTTATTTATGTACACAATATAGTCTTGAAGAATGAAAGGTGAGCTCAGAAACCTTGTCAAAGGAGTTTATGTGAAAATATTTCTTTGTATCCTCAGTGATTGTTGATAAGCCACAATTGAAATCAAAATGTATCTTGCAATTCAGCATTTATGAGTATGGTGGTTAATATGGCAGGGTCCTATGGCTTTAAGGGAAAATACATGTGGCTTCATTCTCCTGTGAATCATCAGTAGCTTCTAACTCTTGGGGATGTAAATTATCATGATAATATCTGAACTTCATTTTAATACATTTTGAAGAACTGGATAACATCACATTCTTCAATACTTCCCAAAGGAATCATTTTAAGCATAACATGTACCCCTGGTCCAGGCAGGGACTGAATTTAATAGTTTACCAGTACTGTTGGAGAGTAGATTTATATTGCCTGCTCTCACCTAGATTTTTGGCAGAGTCCTCTCGTCATCACTAGAAAATATGGTGGGTGGCAATAAACAGTAATGGATAAACAGGCTTTCAGTGAAACCCTCTATGATGCTTGGACTACTTTGTGCTAATCCCTCCATAAATCAATATTGTATGATCCTGTAAGAACTCAAAAGAACCAAAAAGGAAAGAAAATATCATGCTAATTTGCATTGTCTTCCTTCTTTGTACTTGTGGCCATCATGGCAGTGGAAATGTTCCAGAAAATTGCTTACTGCTTTGATAACTCCTAAGTTAAGGAGAACGGAGCATTAAGGGCAGCCTTAGAGAATGGTGCTTTATATTCCTTTGGAGAAAAGTGCATAGACTTTTAAAAGAGCCTGTTTTAGCATGTGTTAATGGCTGCACATCTGGGAATGTCAGTACCAGCTTTAGTAGGATTTCTTTCTATTCCTGTTCTGCCACATGGAAATGTGAGATCTGAAATATTATTTCATTAGCCCGTGGGCTTTTTTAGCTCTGTGTTCTCAATAAGCGTTTGCTTAGTCTATAAGAGTAAGCCATGTTTTTTCCATGGGGTGGGAGAGGGATGTCATTGGAATTTAGTATGCTGGGAATAAGTAGTGAGGTCTCTTTGCACAGAAAAATTTGGTAATTCCAGAAATGGGAAACCTTTCAAGATATACATGGACTTTGTGCTTTTTCTAATGGGAGTTTACATAGCAGAGATGGAATGACTTTCACACTACGTAGAGACAATTTCATCCGCTCTGGCAGCCCAATTTCACTTCATATTCCAAACCAAGTTTCAATTATGGGAGTTAATGAAGGAGAAAGATAATAAATATAGGAAGAACACATAGAAGATGTTAAATTTCACATGTGTCAAAAACTTTACACCAGACACTGGTTTAAATATCTTTACTTATCCAGTGTTGGCAAAATTTATTAATTGATTTGATAGTTTTTTTTCTTTTTTCCATAATTATTTCAAGTAGGAGTGAATGCTTACTAATTTTTCTTGATTTTTTCTATGTGTCAGAAACATATATAGTTTGTGTATATTCATTTATTTCTTCCAATCTAACAAGTATATGAATAAGACACTTATAGTCATCCCTTTTTTTTACAGTGAGAAAATGTGGTGCAAATAAGTGAAATAACTTGTGTAGAGATTCATGGCTAGTGTTCACTAGAGGAGGCATTCAAGGCTGTATACTTTGGATAAAGATGCATTTAACCCCATTAACTATGGACTTAACTCTCATACAATACTTCCCCTTCAGGACAGTGTTTTCCAGTGAGGCACTGTCATCAGATTCATCAAAGGTCCTGTTCTCTGATCTACCATGTTTGAGTCTCTGGACATAAGGCCTGGGATTTAGCTGTACATTTTTTAATGTACACTGCAGCTCCTTTAATCATTCTCCATGGGTGAGGGTTCCTTGGAGTCAAGTTTGCACATCTACCCCAGGCCTATGTCTGCTCTTCCAGTCCACGTTTCAGGGACACAAAAACATTTTCTCCATAACAACACATGTACCCAAGGCTCCTTTGAAGTAAAAGATGGAGTCTGGGTGCTAAGAAAAAAAAAATCTGGGAAACGTGGTAGGAATTGGACCAAGCAGCAACTTTATGCTTTCTTTTGGGACTTCACAAAATCTAATAGTTCTAAGTGTGAGTCAATTCTGTGAGTTGGCAAGAAGTTAGGAAAAATAAGTGCATTTTATTTATTTATCAAATTTGTTCTCTTGATTTTCAACTTTAAATATTGAAGCATAAGGCACTAGAACCTCCTCCTAAGTGTTAGGGTTAACCTAGCCCCTCCCCTGTGGCTGTCATTGAGAAGTTTTAGCAAAGCATCTTGCCTCCCCATTCCACATTATTTGAGGGATTAGAGGAATTGATCTAATGAACAGAGTTTAGTATAGTTATTGAAATTTGTATAAAAAGTCTTTTTGAAAATCACATAAAAATATCCTTTGTGGGGCTTCATGTAAGAAACCTTATCAGCAAAAAGTTTTTCTCATAATTAATTCGTCCCTGTTGAAAAACAACAACAAATTAAGCCCCAAACAAATGTCTTCTTAGATTATTTGAAACTAGTCTATGAAGAAAAATAGCAAAGGGGGCTCATTTCTGCTCATTTTTCTAGTAATTTCCACCTAGTCAAATGGAAAGATGGACCTGGAAGGAAAAACGGACCTTCAGGCAGTTCTCTGAAGTTTCTTCTTCTTGTTTTTATGTTGGCTTACTACCCCATTGCTAGGAATTCTCCCAGTAGAATGTTTATATGTCCTTTGTCATGGCTTCCCCTCTTGCTTACCCCATTAAAATCCATTTAAATAGAGAAAAATCAGACTTCATTCTATTGAACTTTTCCTGGTGTTTGTACTGTTAAGTGTCAATAAAGGTCAGTCATGGTGCACCATCAATGGTAATTTGCACTTTATTTTATTTTTTTTGCTATCTAATATGTATAACTTGGAGACAGAAGTGAACCATGAATCAATTCAATGTATAAATAAAATGTCACAACTTGTATAGAGTCCAATTCTTCAACCTGTTTTAAGTTTTTGGGTTAACAAGAAGCAGGGAAAAGGGTTCTTGAAATAACCAACAGTCTCCTCATTTTGTAAGACTTAAAGGTACATCTTAGTGTGGATTAAATATATATTAGAGTAAAAGTGTATCAATCTGAGCTCTTATAAAACCAGATGGAACTCTCAGACTTTTCCTTTTGGGCCTATTTTAATGGGCTCATGTTAGTGGAGATCTAATGTTATAAGTTCTAGTATTACATCATGGGGGGGGGGGGTGTTGTCTCTTGCCATGAGCTACAGTAAGAGAATTCTTTCTAAAATACAAAATTTTGACAGAAAGAAAACATACTGAAAATAGACGTATTTTTTTTATGGTACTGGGGATTGAACCCAGGGGCACCTTTGAGTTACTATACCCAGCCAGCCCTTTGTTATTTTTATTTTGAAACAGGGTCTCGCTAGGTTGATGAGAGTCTCACTTTTTGCTGAGGCTGTTCTTAAACCTGCAATCCTTCTGTCTTGGCCTCCCAAGTACTGGGATTTTAGGCATGTGCTACCATGCCCAGCTTGGAAAATAGACATCTCTCCCCTCTAAATAGCAGCATCCTAAGCGGTTCTTTCCTGGTTTGATGCTATTCCCACTTCATTGTCTTCTGACCACCTGTGTTTCTACCTATTCTCAAGTCTAGATCTTCAGGCTTCCTCATTTACTTTTAAATGTGCTGAATTTTTCTTATGTTAGTAAAAATCAGTTTCTGTTGCTTGCAATTAAAGATCCTAAGTGGTGTAACACTCTAAGAGAGATCCTTTTTAGTCCATATATTTCCTACCATTCTTGTCCTTCCTTTAATTTTTAAATCTCTCCCCTTTTGTCTTCTTCAACTGCCAAAAGCACCCAGAACATATTATCTGATTTCTCAATACTTAGTGCTAATTTGGTCTTTAATCAATAGATCCTCCTTTCTGATCTACACTGCCTGGATAGTCCTATCACTATTTTTTTTTTTTTTTTTTTTTGCGGTACTGGGGATTGAACCCAGGGGAATTCTGCCTCTGAGCTACACCCTCGGCCCTATTTTATTCTTTATTTTGAAACAGGGTCTCACTAAGTTGTAGAGGGCCTCACTTAGTAGCTGAGGCTGGCTGCAAACCTGGATCCTCCTGTCTCAGCCTCCCAAGTACTGGGATTGCAAGCATGCACCACCACCCCCGGCTCCTGTCACTATTTTTAAGGTTCATCTCTCAATTACTAGGATTTAAATAATTGACAACTGTGTATGGCTATGTACATGTGTTGGTACTGTTTATTTAATAAGAACTTCACCCCACCTCCTTCTTTTCAGTGGATGATAATTTAGATAACCACTGTTAAGTAGAGAGATTGATTTCATAGAATGATGGCCTATGCTTGCTTAAAAGTGGCATTCTCTAAAATTATAGAAAGTACTTACTGAGCCTGCATTACTATATGCTAGGCATTCTATTAAACTCTGCAGATACATCATTTGGTTAATTATTTTAAGGCCCTAGGATCTAAGTATAATTATTTCTCTGCATTATAACAAGGAAAGTGGAGCATAGAAAGTTTAAGCAATATTACCAAGAACATATACCTAGTGACAGATGAACAACAACATTCTCCTTTACACATACTCACATACCTGTATTCTGAAGTCAAATAAGAGGTAGCCATTAAAATGAATAACATAAAGATTATGTTATTAAAATTTCGGTTGATATGCTTACCTATAAGAAATCTCAACCTGAGGTCTGCTTTCTCTTTTTGTTAAAAGAGGGATTAGTAAGTTTAGAGAAGTTATTAAGTAGCAGAGGTATTAGCACCCACTGATATATGCTCCTTATGTCAGACAGGAACTAAGGAGTAAATTCTCTCAGAAAATAAGTGAACGATAATTGAGGCCATGTCTTGATGTTTCCTGCAACTGCTTTGTTGCCATGGCCCCTCACCCAAGTCTTCCCGCTCCATAGAGTGATGTCCTGCTGCATGTAAACATTAATGTTGCTGACACTGAATCATGACATTTTTTTTTTTAGAAAAAAAATTAGAGGGCGGAGGAGGAGGAGGAGGAGGAGGAGGAGGAGGAGGAGGAAGAGGAAGAAGAGGAAAAGGAGGAAGAGAACTCTCTGTTTTAATTATAAGCTTTACCTTAGAATTCAGACCAAATTCACTCTGTCCCAGGTCTTGAGGTGCTTGAGTTAAGATGCTGATGAAGATGATGATAATATTAATAATTACCAACTCCAGTCACTGACTATTTTCTATGTGCCAAATAAGTGCTAAGGCCTTATAAATATTCTTGGTTAATTATCTCAACATTAGGAGATTAATATCATTCCAATTTTACAGTGAGACTTAAAATGAATCTCTGAATCTCTGAGCATGAAGTAACCTGTTTAAAGTTACACCCTTCCTTCTGGTCCATACTGCGTTTGAACCACACCTGAATTTAAGAGCGAATTCAAGATTAGAATTTATATCCCACAGAAGGACTTTTCACAGATAGAAACCTTTCACACATAATTTAAGAGCATCACAGTAGATAGATATAAGGTTCTCTAAAAGTTTCATTTTTCTCCCAAGCTTCCTGTTGGTAAATGATTTAGCTATTTTCTACTTCACTTCTTTGTATCTTTTCTCCGTTTTGTCAGTCTTATTTCACAAATGTATTCAAATCAAGAGGTTCATAGTCGTTTTCAAATTTGCTGCCAGCTGATTTTAAAAAAGAACAGTTTCCTGTTTCCTATGGAACTGATTCCCTTTGCATAATGAAAATCCACCAGAAACATATTTGGCCTATCTGAGGTCTTCATATGCAAAAGACGTACTCTTGTTTATTTTCATTTTTTTAGTATTTCCTTCAGTTTTTTGTTCCTGTAACTGGTAGAATGCTTGATTAACCTCCATATTAGGTCTCTTTTCACTAGTCACTAGGTCAGAGGCAGCCTTATTAAACTTCTTTCTGAGTTCCATCCAAGTGACATATATAATATCACTATATGTATAATATTTCCGAGCAGTACAAGAGTCCACTGACCAAAGTGTGGCACAGGAAATAACATTTGCTATCTACTTTCCTCTTTGGTGGGACAAGCCATTTTTATTTTTTGCAACCAATTCCTTTGCTGAAAATTAGTTTCACTTGCAAAACACACTCTGGTAGTATATTTCATCCTTTCCTTTGAAGCTTTTGGAATTCCCGTCCCTCTCCACCCGCTCAAATTTTGCAAGAAGCTTTTGATCTTGAAGAGTTCTAAATGCATAATCTGAAGTCTTGGAGAATTCTGGGAACACCCCTATATAGAAAGCTCTGTGCATAAAGGATCAATCCGGCAGCACAGAACTCCATAATACACCTTTTCAAATGAAAGAGGAATGGCAAGTGTCCCACATCCAGTCAACTAAATGGCTCTTTTTACACCAAGTTGTGATAGAAGCAGACAAAAAGTCACAGTACTATTGATACATGAGCCTATCTAAGACAGCTTGTTCTGACTTTTTTTTTTTTTGACTGGCAGGCACTTTGTATACTTTTAATAGCATTTCAACACTTGTCTGTTATTTAAAAAAAAAAATCCTCTTTCTAGCTGGAATATAAATGTGTGCTGAAACTTTCTACATATTTGACAGAGGCAACCCCTCAGTATAGTGTTTCCTGATAACAGAAAGCTGGTTGGTAAATAGAAAGTTATCTAAATTGTTTAAGTAGCTCTCCTGGTTGAGATAAACTCTTGTTCAGCAACTTGTTTTCGATTTGTAAAAACAAGCCAGATAAGCCTCTCTGGCTGAGGTTATCTTAGCTTTTCAGAGAACTTCAGACAAACCTGCACCAATGCGGACTCTATAGCTCAGTCTCTCTCATTTAATAACAATCTTCTGCCTTGCAAATGATACATGAAAATTTAGGTAAATGTGCCTGGAGACCTCCAGAGTAAAATAGGACAAGATAACAGCACTAGTTTGTTGAACTAGATAAGATAAGTGAATGAAGCCTCCAGGGATTTGGTTTAAGAAGATTGATGAAGAAGGTTCCCAAGGATAATGAGCCAAAAATGCAAGAACTTTTTTGACACCGGAAAAGTTTTATTTTGTTGCTTCCTTGAACAAGCAGCTTTGTCTACACTTGAAAAGTGTATCACCTTTGGAATAATTAATAAAAAAAGGTAGCAGATCTCACACACTTACGTGCCTTTGCTTCCTGGGACTCTTTTCTTTATGTCCCATTTGGGCATTTGATTACACCTTCTGGTGACTTAAGCTCACAATTCCTATTATTCTTATCTTTCCAAGGAGCAGGACAGTTCCTGAGCAAGTCTTTTATGGTAGATACTGTTCTTGTCATTCAAGAGAATGACATACTTTATCTCATTTGGTACTTTATAGCAAATTTTTGAACAATGTTTTATTATCTCCACTTTAAGGAAACAGAAACATTAAATAATTTAGTAGAGGATCCCTGGATCTTAAGTCTCCTTTATCTAACTCCAATGTTTTTCTTCCACACTCTGCTTTTCTAATGATATTCTAAATTCTTTGGAAGCCCAGAAAGTTCCCAGTTAAATGGAATTTATTGTTTTTGGAAAGTTCATTAAATCAACCCTTTCTTGACCTGAGAGAAATAAAGCAAATGATTAGGTTATCAATATTTATAATAAATATTTAAATATATTATTTTATTTGATATTCAAAATAATCCCATGAATAAGAACTATTATTATTAACATTTAGACATGAAAATATAGAGGCTTTGTTGCAAGATCCTCAGTCTCCCAACTGGTCCCCAGAAAAGATCTCCAGAAGCCTAAATCAGATAGTCAGGTATCTCTTATTTACTGTTAAATGACTCAGTTGGCAAAAGCCATGGTACTGAGACCAGAACAAAGGGCTCACATGGTTCTTATACCCTTGGTCCCTGAGTTTGGGAAGGGAGGGGTAAGTGTGAGATTTATTACACCTAGCATAAGCAAGATATAGAAAGCAGGAAAGGCAGTTAATTTATATACTATCCCCTAGCCCTCTCTTAAGATTATAAATGGCCCTGATAGGCTTATTTGTTTACATTAGGGAGAGCTACTGGGTCGTGACTTTAGGTTGCTTAGGAAATAACTCCTTTAACTTTGGAAGTGTCATTTGCTAATGAGCAACTAAGGATAGGAGCTGGAGAATTCTTAGCTTTTCTTAAGTCTAAATTTCTAACTAATAATATTTCTAAGTCCCTGACTGTTTTCCCTACTTCATTCCCCCACTTTTGAGAATTCACAATACACTTTAATGAGAACTTCTCAACCTCTAAGGCCACTTCTGGCCAGAGTCATGAGAGCAGCATGAGGGTGGATCCCTCCCAGCCATTAAGCCATCCAGGTTTTTACCACTAGCTGGACCAAATCTTTGACACCAGTCTCACCTGAGCTTCACCCCACAGGATGAGAATTGCCAATGACTTTTTATCTTAGCAATGCAAAGTCACATTAGGCAGACACCCAAGTGTCAAAATCAAGAAACAAATGACCACCATAAAATTTACTAATAAAGTCAATCCCAAGACACTTATGATATACAACTCAGAATATAATTTTGTGGTTTGAGATGTAATGCTTCTTGGTCTTTTGTCATGTATAAGTCTGTTAGCTTCTGAGCGTGGTGATGGGAACAAGGCAGGCCCTCTTTTTTAGGATCAGCTTGCTTGGTTTGCCAGATTTCCTGTGAGCAGTCCAATGAGTCGTCTCCAGGGCAGTGTGCTCCAAGGCAGCTGGCCTTAGGCAACTGTGATGAATCCAAGCCACAATATCTTGGACTTTAATTGCTTCCTGCTCACTTCCTTCAACCTCACAGAAGGGGGGATGCAGATGACCACTTTAATTTTTCCTGTTCCCAAGTCCGCTGCCCTGTCTCATGTCCCTCCTTTGATGATGTGACCTTAACTGCTATTAGGGAAATGAGGCAATGATTATTATAAATGCTTTGAGCAGGTAGGGGGCACTGTCAAGAGTATTGAAGTTTAGAATATCATGGGATGGATGAGCTGGAGGACAGTGGAAAAAGGAATTCTTCATGTGACTTTTTTTTTTTTATAATATCTGGAGATGGAAGGCTGAAAGAGTTTGGTTATCTTGGCTCAAAGTCATTCATAGTGGTTTAATGAATATCTACCAGAAAAACTGACATATTAGAACATCATGCAATAATCCAGATATCATGCAATAATCCAGATATCATGCCATAGTGTTTTGCTGGTTTTTTTTTTTTTATAACCCTATCTTGGACCAGCCATCTGTTAGTATTTTAAATTGGATGCCAGTTAGCCAACACATTTGCATAGATGATGAGTCATTATATGTAATATATCAAAACATTTTTGTGATGCTGTTACAAGGTGACCCACAGAGACACAGTAGATTCCATTGTGCCAAAGAGGTCACTTTATTTACTGGCCAGTGGCTGGCCAGGGCAAACAGCCTGAATGCTGTTGCGTGGAGTGTTGGTGTAGGCCAGTTTTATACTCTTTGGTTACAGAGTTGGGGGTACAGAAAAGTCAGATTTTTGTGGTTATAAAATCATTACACTGTTTTATAAACCAGGTATTTGTTTAGGACAGACAACTTATCTTATTTAGAAAGCTATCTTGTGGTCAAGATAGCTTTCTCATACCATGCTCAGCAAAGCAGTTTACAGAAGCAGATAATAGCAGCTAAAATTCCTTTTTACATCCTGTTTTAGTTATTACTTGCCCCTTTGATCTTTAGTCAAAGGGGGACCCAGGAGAACTTGCCTAAGACTTTTACCAAAAATTGGATATATACTGTCTCAGTACAAAGTCTGAAAAACAAAACATGGTTTTGGTTTTTTACTGAGGGGGATCTGATATTAATCCTTGACATACACTAAGCATTCAGGTTTATACAGATGGATTGGGGTAGTTAAACTGGGGTTCTGTCTAATATCCATTTTTGCAGGTTGTGTGTGTGAATTTATCTTTTAAGTTTTAGGCATTTTTAACTCTCCTGCCTCCCACAACTTCCTGGACATCATAGGAGGATAGGAGGGGGTTGGACATACATTATATTATAGGGAGAATGTCCTGTTCTCTTGGTAAGAGTGCATCCAATCTTTTATATTTCTAAGGATAAGGCTCAAACCCAAGCTAGCTTAGCTTACTAACCTATTTTTCTTAACCCAACCTTGATAATTTTATTTATTTATTTATTTATATATTTACTTATTCATTCATATCTGAACTCTGTGGCCGCATGAAGCTTCTAGGTGATACTCAGGGCAACTGTCATGTCCTGGGTGAGTTTTGTGGCAAAGGCTGGTTTGTTGCCTGACCCTATGTGTAAGGGTAGTTTGTATCTAATTAAATTGTGTGGGTGATCATTAAAAGGGATTTATGGGTACAAGTCTTTTTACCCTAGCCTAGCACACTTATTTTTGGTTATACTTTCCTGTGTGGTGTTCAAGATCAAGTAGTTAGCCCTATATGGGGCAAACAAATTTTTGTAATGTTTTGTTGTTTAGGTCAGTCAGGACTTCTCAGGGTTTTGTTTTGTTTTTTTTAAGGGACTTTTTGACACTTTCCCTCTACCTGTTGTACCATCTTCCAGGAAGAGTTGTAGTCTTGCTGACCATTTGGCTCTTCTTGAAGCCCTGGGGATACTTTACTTTTCAATTATCTTCCTTGTTACAGGATAGCACTGGTGGCTCTTGGTCTCTGGGGTCTTCACAATCTCTCTATTTGGGGGATTGGGGTGACTCTCCAGAATTTATATAGCCCTTAGAAATCCCATCATTTATTTCCTGGCTTCCATTTGACCTTGGAGAACCAGGGACAAAATAGTGGCTATATTTATTCTTAACCCTTTTAGTTTCTGATTGTTTTACATGTCTCAGTTATTGAATGCCCAAGAAGTAAGTTTTTACCAGTTATTTTTAAGGAATAGGGGATGATTTATAGCCTGTTTTTTTAATGATGGCTATCAAAATATTGTTTAGGGCACTCTGCTAATAGGTGTATGTCTATAATGTTAATGGACAACAATTACAAAGGCTTATATGGAAATGTAAAACAAAACTATTAGGAAAAGAACAAACCTAGTATTTATAATATTTTTGGTAATATATGATGATATAAACAAATCCCCATTTAAGTTTGACTTGTTTATATATACACATATATTAATAATACTAATTTTCAATCGGAGTGTGTAGTTTGGAATGTCACATATTTACATATTTGTGCACCTTTAATTATTTTTGTTTAAAGATGATCATATAAAATTTAAAAAGATATAAATTTATAATTAAAAGAACAGTTTTATTACTACTAACAGTTTTTGTTTAAAGGACACAAGCTTGGTAAACTGTCTTCTTAGCTTTGTGTTTTAAAAGATACTTATGAAGCACTTAACTCACAAAGAAGTCAGCAATAATAAACATCACAGCTGTGTATATATTAACTTAAACTTTACTATTGGAATGAAATTTAGAATTTACTACTCAGGAGGATAACTATAATTATAGCTTTTTGTAGTTTAACAGCATTGACAAAAATCAAATTATTCTATCCTCTATAAATTTAGAGTTACATGATCAGAAACAGGCCTATTATATGATCATTAATCATATCTCTTTTATACAATAATAAAACATTTAATCAGAATGAACTGGTGTAAACCAGGTCTTAAAATTCCAAAGATTTTTCGTTTGTTTATTTTGGGCCCTGGTGATATGACAATTATACATCTGTTAGTGTGGTCAGAATGGCCACATATTATTTCATTATACCCAAATTTTTAGAGTGCTCAGATAAATAATATATAGTTGTTTCTATCAAAGCAATACATGCAAAATTGACTGGTATCCTGATTTCTAGCAACCTTTGTTGTCTTTTAGTAAAGATTCCAGAACAAAGCCATTTTACAATATTGTTTTTCTACATACAACAATTTAGAAGCCCATTTAATAGACTCAGATGTTATTTTAGATCCTAAGAAGCCAGGAGCATTTTAAAGTATTAATTACACTTTCTATTTATCCAATTTCATTTAATAATTAAATTATAGATTACTCCTGAAAATCAAGACATGAGATAAACATCATTAGTGTCTTAAAGCATTTTTTTACTGTCACAGAGAAAACTTTAAAAGTAATGAGCATTGTATTTGCAAACATCAAACAGAGGTAAACATAATCTTCATTGATTATTTATCTAGGGAAAAAGGTATGTGTTAATAATTTTAAGGACATTTTTATTTAATCTCATGAACAAACCCTAAACTTACTCAGTTATTAGATTTATTTAAGTAATGTGAACTCAGAGGCATTTGATTTTATGTTTTTAAAAAAATTTTTATGAGTGCTGATTATGAATATGCCAATTTGCAATACCATGTGGAGAATATATAGACATATTACACACATAACACAACAAACAACATACAAATACTAAACATAGAATTAACCCTTGAATAACAACTGAGTAAAGACAGCGGGAGGAAAAAATGTAAAAAAAGATAGAGACCCAGAAGATTTCTAGCTAGACAAAACAAAAATAAATTAGAGACAGAACAAAACTGAGTCAAAACAGAAAACATATGCATGAAAACCTGGGGAGATTTTGTAAAAATCCATGAGTTAACAAAACCTGAAACAGTTGTATTTCCTGTAATAAACAAACAAACAAACAAACAAACAAAAAACCTGTATTTGACTATAAGTTTGTATAGATGCTTGCATAAGAAGACTCATTTTTTTCTTCTTCCTAGAATCTTAGAATTGGCTTTTAGAGTGTAGGGGAATAAATACATTAGAAAATGTAATTATTCTACAGGATTTTACAAGAAACATTTAAACATAAGCAGTATGTGAGCTTGAGTAGTAGTATCAGAGCCCTAAGTATAAGATGTTCTCAGTCACAACATGAGAGGAGCCGCTTATCCTTTCCAGAGGCAACAGCAGCAGACATCTCCCTTCTCATGCATATTAAATTTGGGATGGTGGGGTACTCTCCACTCTCCTTTGTTCTTCTTTCTGCCACACCATGTAAGGTGGAGGATTAAACCTACCTCTATAGCCAGAAACTGACCAATGGGAGTTCTCCCAAATTTTAGAGTCCAGGCAAACCAGGCAACTCAATTCTGCCTAGTTTTCTATGCTTTCTGAGCTTAGGGAAGCTGCAGCTGCAGCCTCTATTTATTTGTAAATTTATCTAAATTAGAAGTGGCTTTCTGGCTGTAGCTGGCACTCAGGGCTAGGATCCCCCACCCCCTTGCTCTGGGATTGGTAGTGGCCTGCACTCAATCTCCCCCCCTCAGATGGCTGAATCTGCACACCAACTACAGGGAAAACTCTCAGTCCGTGGGCTCAGTGGAGAAACTGGGTGAGCCCCAGCAGGGGCATGGCCAGGGGTGACTCCCATTGTGGTGGCAAGGGTGGCTGGAGGCCTAGGGGTGCTGCTTTGCACAGCAGAGCATGGCAGGGTATGGCATGGCCCTGGGTAGCCTCTGTGCCATAGGCAGCATCTGCTCCCTGTGGCTGCAGTGACTTGGCGCAGCACCACCTTTTTGGGTTTTCTCTTCTGTTTATTTGCTTTTCTTTCCCAGCTGCTGTGCCTTGCTTGCTCTTATTTTAAGAGGCACAGCACAGCCTAAGTCTAAATGTAAACCACATGGGATTAAACAACCTGATCAGAGCCTATAAGAACATGTGGCAGAAGCCCTGGAGGAAAGGTTGTTTTTTGTTGTTGTTTTGTCCTACAAACTGCCCTCACCTAGCAGTTGGGGTGAGACCTTTGGGCTTTCACCATGGCAACAAAGATGTGCTGGAATTTCAGCTCAGACTTAAAGAGATTTTCCCATGGAATGCAGAGGTAATAAAATAAATTACCCAAATGTGGGATAAACAACTGGCAAGGGGCAAAAGGTGAAGAGAGCACTGTTGCCATGGAAATTTGATAAGAAGAATCATCTTCTAAAAACCCCTGGGCCAAGTAGAGTTTGGAATTCCCCTTGAAAACTGCCATCTGCCTCCTTGGAAGGGGAGGCAGTACTGACCTCCCCACTCCCCTGTTTTTATAACAACAAAAAGTAAAGAGCTTGCACATGTACAGTATGTCTTTATGACATCACCTCCACAATATTCTAGGGAAGGACCCACATGCATCTCTGAAATGGTACCAATACCCATCTCAGATAAACTTAGTTGTTAAAGATTTATATGCAATGTGAACTAAAAAGGTATTTGGACCCATTTGTTTGTTTTTCATCTCAGATATTCAACTTAGTGTATTTAGTCAGATCCCATCTATCAAGGGTCTTTTGTAACTCCTTTCAAGACTGTGCCTAATTCTTAATTGTCCCATCCCCTTGCTGGAAATCTTAGGCATTTCTTAGAATATCATATTAAGCTATATAGAAGCACCACCCCAAACTGCAGATAGGAATTCCATGCTTGCCCTGTATCTTCAGACACCTTTTACACTCACACAGCTTCCAAAATGACTGGGCTACTAAGGAAATACTTTGCCATTTTCCCTTATGGTGTTTCTCACCTTGATTTGCATGCGATGTTACCTGGTCCCTGGCTTGCCTCTAGGTTTTTTATTTTTTATTTTTCTCCCTCATTCCTGCCTAGAGAGTCCAGACCAGTGCCAGGGCACCTAAGATAACAGACAGCTCAGTCACACGTCACACACTCACAACTACTACTCATATACCCAGCCAGATTCCTGACAGAATTCCAGTTTCACATCCTTTTTCTGTGGGTGCTATTTGGGGAATTCTTGAAGGGGGTAATCATCCCTTTCTCCTTCTACTCTGATAGTGGAACCAGACCTAACTGAGCCCTGGAGCAACTTACCTGATTCAGACTTTTGCACCAAATGGATAATAACCTGTCCCTTTTTTGGCCTAAAACCTCGGTGGCTGTAACCCCCAGAATAGGCTTCCTTCAAGAGAAACCTCCCACATGGTGGCAAAAAGGAGCTCCCTAGAGTGATTAGGGGGTGCCATCTGCCACAGGGAGGGCTTACTCCCCAGGAGGCACAGACCAGAAGAGGCAAAATGCCCAGGATCTTGTTACTGGGAATTGGCCCTGTGCTTCTGGCAGGCTCGCCAAAATGTTGCAGGACCCTCAGTCTCTCTCCTGGTACCCAGAAAATGACCTCTGGGGGCTGAAATCAGATAGGTAGGCACCTCTTATGTGCCAGTAAATTACTCAGTCAGCAAAAGCTATGGTAATGAGTCCAGAACAAAGGGTTTACATGAGTCTTATACCCTTGGTACCCTACTTTGGGGATGGGAAGAGTAAGCAGGAGATTTATTACACCTAGCATAAGCAAAATACAGAAAACAGGAAAGGTGGTTGATTGACATACCATCCCCCAGCCCTCCCTTAACCCTATAAATGCCCCTGATAGGTTCTCTCTTATTTACATTAGGGAGAGCTCCTGGGTCATAACTCTAGGTAGCTTAGGAAACAGCAACTTTAACTTTGGAAGTGTCTGTTCCCTCTTGGTCAACTAGAGGTAGAGGCTGGGGAATTCTTACTTTTTCCTATCTTAAGTCTAAATTTCTAACTAATGATTTTTCTAAGGCCCTGACTGCTTTCCCCACCTCACTTTAGTGAGGTAAAGATTGACCAAGTCCACATAGCTTATGAGTGTTCAAATAAAAATTCAAACTGGTGTCCTTATGGTTCTAGATTCCAAAGTTTTATCATCTTTACGTTTTACAGCTACTGGTGCATCAGCGAGTTTTTAACCAACTGATTGAATGGCCCCCTTGACACTATAGTTGTTCTTTTGGAAGGTTCTGTGATCCTGACTATCCTCTTCATACATCCCTGTCATTCTTTCAAATGTTGTTTTATCATAACAAGTATCAGGTATATCACATAGAATAATATTATAAACACTTATGGTAAAGGCCATATTTTGTTTTTCTATTTGCTTTAGGTCTTTTGAAAAAAAATAAAATATGACAGCTACTATTGATAACTCCTTTACTTATCTCTCTATTCATTTCCTGCTCTCATCTTTGGCAATTATTACATTGAAATTGCTGTTTGAATTTAACCTAGTACTTATTCACCTTTACATACTTGCATTACATAGATATTAATAAATGGGACATACTGTTAATTTATTTGCCTACAAACTTTAACAAATGTACTACTCTGAATGCTTCATTACAAAACTTTCCAAAGTTACATTTTTGTTTCTTATTCATATTGATGCATTTGGCAGCAGTTCATTATTTAAACTGCTCCATTATATCATACCACAGTTATCCATGCTTTTATTAGTAAATTTTTAGATTTTTGTAAATTTTTGTACTTACTATTTTTTAATAGGAATGCTAGTGTTTTAAAAAATTATTGCGCATATTGGAAACCCTTCTTAAGTCACTTAGTAGTTCCAAAATTTTCTCTCTAAATTTTGTTCCAAGATTTTTTATGAGAACAATGATATTTTCTATACATAATGAAGTTTCTGTACTTTCTTCTCAACTGATATTACCTTATTTCTTTTTCTTCTACTCTTTACCTGGGATTGTGGTCAGAGTCCTAGGCCAGAGGGATCCTAAATTTGGGTAGTCCCAATATGTCCAACCACTTGCCCCTAAAATCAAATTTAAAAACTAATTATGAAAAGCATGGAAGGAATTTATTCAGTATAACTATACTGGGAAGACAAGAAGGTGTTTGTGGGTACTGAAATGAGCTTCAGTTAGGTAGGGGAAGGAATAAAAGCAGGGCTAAGAAGTATGTTTAGTTAAGAAGCCTTAGTCAAATGTTGGTCTGCTTGCTCATTGTCAGAGATAGGAATGTTGCTGCTCTCTGGAAGTGGCTTCAGTTCTTATCATAAGATGTTTGTCCATCAACCTGTTGTTCGTAGAATCCATGTTGACTGCAGGAGAGAATGAGAGAAGTCATAAAGGAAAGGTAGAGTTAGATCTTCAGGTTTAGGGCAGTTACTGGAGGCCTCTAGGTTCTGTTCTGGAGGTAAAAGATGGCAGTTGACAATCTGTTGATTACACTGTCCCTGGAAACATTGAAAATGCCTTACTCTTATCTTGGTGACAGATATAAAGGCAGAGCTTCAAGGCTTTTATCCTGCTGCTAGCTACCCACTAAACATCTGCAGGCCCAAGTGAAGAGTCAGTGCTTTTAGCAAAAGCAGCTTCTGAGTCCCTGTGATAGGTCCTTTAGTACAAAGTGGAACATTAGCTGAAATAGGTTCACCCTTCAATTATATTTTATTTTAAAGGTCACACTCCTAAATTTTAATTTTAAATAAAAATGCTTGCTGCAGGTTTTTGACAGAATAATCAGGTAAAATCAGGTAAGAGGAAATTTCTTTTCATTCTTTGTTTACTAAGTTTGTTTTAATCATGACTGAGCATTATGAAAACCACTTTCAGATTCTTTTGAACTTGGACTCCTCTTGAATTTCTGCTACCAATTCCTTTTGATGTCCTCGGAAAGTAAGTAGACTGAAGCTCTTGGGTATAGGCTTTCTCTCTATCTCTATTAGTGATCTGCAATCCACTCTGTGTGCATCATGGAGTACTTTTAAAAATACAGATGCCCAAATCCCATCTCAAGAGATGGAATCAATTATTCTAGGTGGGGTCTAGGATTTGCTATTTTTAAAAGCTCTTTAGCTGTTTTCATCCAGAGTCAAGGAGTCATAAAGTGCCTTTAAAAATGATTGTGGTGGGAAAGAGAGATAGATCAAAAGATAATGGTGTTTTATTAGATGTGGACACATTTTTACTCTCATTTTCTCCCTCCCCCCACCCTCTCTCCAGAGACAATTTATTTTTGTAACTCTATCTAATAGAATGTGGGATGGGACTTTTGAGTTAGCAAACTGTGAATGGCAAGGGGCTTTTAGATTTCTTTAACATGGAAACTTAACTTTCTTAATTTTATTACAAGCATTTATTAAAGATATGTTCTCTAATCTTCTGGAATATTTGGATATTATCCCCTCTTCTCCCTCAGACAAGGGGAAACAATTTCCCCTAGAGCCAGACTCCAAGATTAAAAGGTCATCAGGATCTATGGAGATTAAAGATGAAAAAAAAAACTGATTTGGAGGAGGTGGGTATGTATAAAGTACAAGAAATTACTAAACCTGTAACTACCTCTGCAGACTACAATAATGGGGGTCAAAAAATATCTCCTCCCCAAAGAAGTTTAGAGGATACTTTGCTCCTCTCAGTATGACCACACCAAAAACCATCACTTGGAGCTTTGCAAAATCTCAGATCCTTCACTCAGACCCACTAGACCTGCATTTTCAGTTTAACAAGATTCCTGGGCAGGGTGTAGTGGCACCCACCTGTAATCCCAGTACTTGAGAGGCTGAGACAGGAGGATTACAGGTTCATGACCAGCCTCAGCAATATATCAAGGCCCTACACATCTTACTGAGATCCCGTTTCAAAATAAAATAAAATAAGGCTGGATAGGAGTGGGGTATATCTTGGAGGTAGAATGCCCCTGGGCTCAATACCCAGTAACACACACACACACACACACACACACACACACACACACACACACACACACACACACACGATTTCCTGCAAACACACTAGTCAAATAAAGCAGCAGGTCTCCACCTTGGAATCTTGGATATACAATATACCTGGGGGAACTTAAAAAAATGAGAACACTTGGATCTTCTCCAGAGATTTTGACTCAGTTTCCTTGGAGGTAGGGGGTATGCTAGAATCGTCTTCTGAGGAACCTCCATAATGATCTCCATAGTGGTTGTAGTAATTTACAATCTCACCAACAGTGTTCAAGAGATCCTATTTCCCCACATCCTTGCCAACACTTATTATTGCTTGTATTCTTGACAATTACCACTCTAACTGAAGATAGATGGAATCTTAGTATAATTTTGATTTGCATTTCCCTGATTGCTAGTGATGTTTGATATATATATTTTTCATATATTTAGTGGCCACTTGTATTTCTTTCTTTTCTTTTTCTTTTTGGTACTGGGAAAATTCTACCCAGGACCATTCTACCTTTGCATCACACTCCCAGCCCTTTTTATTTTTTATTTTTATTTGTTTTGTTGTTTGTGAAACAGGGTTTTGCACAGTTGCTGAGGATCTTGCTAAATTGCTGAGGCTAGTCTTGAATTGTGATTCTCCTGTCTCAGACTCAGTCTCCCAAGTACTGGGATTAAAGGTATGTGTCACTTCTTTTGGGAAATGTCTCTTCAGTTCAATTGCCCATTTTTTATTAGATTACCTATTTTTTGTTAAAATTTTAAGTTCTTTATATATTCTAGATATTAGTCCTCTATCAGAGGAGTAGCTGGCATAGATTTTTTGTTTGTTTGTTTGTGTGTAGGCTCTCTCTGCACACATTTTCTTGTTTCATGAAGTCTTTAGTTTTTGGGGGCTAGAACAACGACTCATATTTTTCCTAAGCATCAATCTGAGTATATGGTTCCAATGAACTCTATATTGACTAAAAATATTTTTCAGAAAAAATAAAATTAAAAGAAAAGTATGCAATTTTATCATATTAAGAGCATTGAATAAGCCTTCACTTTTTAATTACAAAATAATTTCAATGTTTGGCAGATGATTAAACACTTTTTCAAATAGTTTTAGGATTATGTATAATTCCCTAGATGGTATCTGCCTCTATTGCTTCTTGGCCTTTTGGCTCAGATAAAAAGTAGTATTTACTTTCCCTGAAAAAGGTATCAAAAACATCTATGTGCTTGCCATGGGTATCTTTTCTAGTTGTACAGTAGCAAATAAGAACCTCTCTGATAGAAATTCCATGTGCCTTTCCTCCTACAACTAGCAAGCAAAGATTGATATTCTATGGTTAAAATATTTCTGTTTCCTTGGAATGCATAGTGTAAGTAAGTCTACAAAGTTAACACCCAGGTATTTTCTCCAAGCCCATACCTATCCTCAAATTATGTGATAAGAAGCTGTTTTCATAGTGGCTATAGATAGGTTACATTGAAGTTTCAGATGTTGTACTGGGTGAGAAGAATGAGCAGAGAGCAGATAAGGAAAGGGAAGGGGTGAAAAGATTAGCATTATGTAAAAATTACTAATCACATGTATCTTGTACATTCTCTACAGAGCCTTTAATTCTACATTTTCCTGAACTATTTCTAAGGGTCCTAGTTTGTGTCGTAGGGATGCTCAGTAGTTATTTTGGAGGCTAACTTCTGCCATTTCCCCCTTTCCATTTTCACATGGTTATAATGACTCCTAATGTTGACAATGTCCAGAGCTGACTCCTGTAACACCAAACAAATCCTCCTAAGTCCTGGGGACCCACAAAGGGAACATCTGTATGACTTGGGCTGGCTGGATGCTACTACTGAAGTGAGTTTCCTCTGCATCTGAGCTAAGGGTCCTCAGGCTCCAGGCATAGGAAAGGCTGTTCTTTTGTTTCCTACATCCAATTATTAAGTATTTATGTTGTTCATTGCACAATGCCAGACGTAATGTAATATATGAAATGAATGAATGAATGGAGATTACCTACATTTTATTAAGTATATTATTAGTCTTGTTCCTCAGGGATTATGAATCATTATCTGGAGTTGAATCCAGTAGACTGATTTTTATAAAGTGCTCTCATGATTCTGCAGGTGATCTGTCTAGGGACCATGGGTTAAGGAACACTGTTTTAGGAATAATAAATAAGAGATTCAGCCAAGTTCTACACATGAATTAGACTTTCCCTTTGGGAAGAAAAAAAAAAAACAATTCAAAGGAACTCCAGAATGTAAATGATACATGGACTTATTTAGCAGTTTATTTACGTGTATCTGTAAATAATTATATAGTGTATTATACAGGTGTCAATTTTGAATCACTGAGCTCTTTTCGGGAGGAACTAACAATCAAGTGATCAGACACAAAGTTCTGGTCTTGGTCCTTTTACCTGGTTGTCATTTCTGAGTTGCTTTTCATCTTGGTGGTAATGGTATTGCATGTACTTTGTTGGACACAGTGGCCAGTCACACATTTCTTTGAAGTCATTTTGCCTAAGTATATGCTGCCTTTGTGAATATACTTCTGTACTTATCTCAGTGTACATCAGTCTTTCACATCTTTAATTTGAATTTGTTAAATTATACTTTAAGAGTGAATGTCATGGAGCTCTGTCTCATAAGAAGATGTTTTTATGTGGTATTTATTAGATGTCATATTAATTTTTCCTGATCTGAGCTTCCTGACTGTGATAGTCTTTGCATGTTTCTGGAGGAACAGATATGTTTTTAAGTATTCCTGCTTTCCTAATCCTCTATATCAATGCTTCTCAAACTCTAATGTGCATGTAAATGGCCCAATTCAGAAGGTATAGGGTGGAGCCTGAGAATCAGCATAGCAGGCTTCCAAAAACCATGTTTTGAGTAGTTAAGTTCTAAGAAACCCAATAGTTGGTTTTATGCTACTAAATCATTAAAAGTCATTAACCACACTGACCATAATCCTTTTTTTTTTTTTTTTTTTTTTTTGCGGTACTGGGGATTGAACTCAGGGGCATTCTACCTTCGAGCTATACCCCCAGCCCGATTTTTTATTCTTTATTTTGAAACCAGGTCTCACTAAGTTGCAGAGGGCCTCACTAGGTAACTGAGGCTGGCCTTGAACCCGGATCCTCCGGTCTCAGCCTCCCAAAATGCTGGGATTACAAATGTGCACCACCACACCTGGCCCATAATCCCTTTTCAAAAAGGGACTTCTTGGATTCATAAAGCTATTGTTGGTAATTTCTGAAAAACAACAACAACAACAAAAACGTGTGTCTCATTTATTATCTTGGCTATGTAACATAACTGAGTAACATGTAATAACACTGACAAGTTCTGCTTATGAATTATATACTCTTCTCAGCTGAACTTTGATACTTTCCAGGTTTAACCCCCATTTTACCCTTCTTCCCATTTCCCTCCACTGCTAAATTTATATCTTCATTGTTTCTTAGTTTAATTACTGCAAAATATCCCAAATGGTTTTCTGTTCTCCAGTTTACACTTCCTTGTAACTCATTTTCCATTTCTCTCCTCTTGCATCCTCTTTCTTTCCCTCCCTGTAATAGGAAACAACTTTTCAGCTTACTACAGGTGCAGATGGTGCCCAAGTCAGGAAGAGGGTAGACTGCGAGAGTGAGTCCCTGTTCCACTTAGTGGCACCTGACCCTTTAGTGCCAGGTACTGCCACACTCAACCTTCTGATTGAGTACAAAGCAAGACCTGGCCACATTCTACCTCTCTGCATAATGCAGTGAAAGAAGGCTTCTTCCTAGGGATAGTAAGTGATTAAAACCCTATATGCTCTGTATGCTTTGACATCGCCAACAATGAAAACTTTGTTTTCCTAGTAGCATGACAGGCTGTGCTTAAATTATAAATACCAGGTGTGGAGGTGGGAGTTGAGGAGGAGTTAACCGGGTCACCATTTCCAGAAGGTTTTGAGGTTGCCAGTTTTGTGACCTGCAGCCTTCAGCAGGATGTGAGAGTTGCAGAAAGATAGAGAGGACCAGATATAAGAGATAGCATGAAAATATCCCAGGGGATTTCCAGAAATACTTGAGAGGAGCTTCCATAAAATAAATAAATAAATAAACTCCTTCTAATCAAGCTGGTGGTTTCCAAAATGTTAAGATTTATGCGGTATTAAATGAACATGATCTGATTTTGAAAAAGAAATGTGATTGGCTCTGGTTTCCATAAGCAATCTCTGTACTCCCCCATCCTCTAGCATTTATTCATGCCTGATGGATAATAAATGTTATCAAATAGTTCATGGATGAATTTAAATAGTTAAATCAATTATTGTATGTATTATATTTCACAGGTTCCCCAGGTCAGCTACCTAATGGGTTGGTAGATAATCAATAATGATGTCTTAAAAAATTATGATGCATATTCTCTAGTCTTGATTTCCATCATAAGAAAATACTTATTAATATTTATTCTAAATCTAAAAGAAGTTCTGAAATCTTCATACAAATAGACAATATTTCCCTTCTCAAACTCTGTTTTTCTAAGTCCAAGAATTCAGCAAAAATGAGGGAGCCACTGATGGGGACATGGAACCCAAGAAGGATAAGCTCTGCTTTCCCCACCCATTTCAATTAGTTTAGATTTATCTTTTCTTGTTTCATATCTTAGATTTCCTAATAGAACTTCATTTGGAGTGAGAGATCTGCTGGTAAAACAAACAAACAAACAATTGTAGAAATTGATATACAGTCACCCATCGACAGGATTCTGGGGTACATGTTGGATATATTCGTTTTCCTTGGGCTGTTCTAAAAGTATGTTTCCTACTTTTGTTTACCTGCAGCATGACCTTACAGGATCTTCCACTAACAACTTCCCAGTGTTCACAGAGTGCCAGCATCTTTCTTAGAAAACTGGAACTCTGCAAAGTGTGTGTGTGAAGAAGTTGAGTGCTCTTAGATCTCATGTAGCCACTGAATTGATTGGTTACTTCTGAGGAGAGGTGAGTGGATGAAATATTAACCAGACCTGGCTTCAGGGACAGAGACTCCATTCCTGCTGTGTCGTCAGCACTTTTGAGCAGAAAACTTTTCAAGAGCTGAAAAATGTCCTTCTTTACTTCATCATTCTTAGTGTCAATAGTATTCCTTCTAGCTTTTTTCATTAGCTTGTCTAAGTGACCTTGCATTCAAAATTACTGAACTACACAGTGGTCAAGTTCATCAGGGGATTTTTTTTTATTTTAAAGAGTATATTATCCTCTATGATATTAAGTTCAAATGTTTAGGGAAGCGTTTGTAATTATTATTAATGTCATCTAAAGTTATTATCTTTTATTTTGTTGAAATACTTCTTGGATCGATTTGTATTTTTCACCTGAGCTACCTTTTCTAGGAACCACTCCCTAAATGAAATCCAGTCATTTAAATAGTGTACTATTTTCTTTGTTTTAATTGTTTTAAGATTTTTAAGAGTTCTTTTTTTAGAGTTCCAAAATGTTAGCAGTTAATCTATATCCACCTCATTAATCCTCATCACGATTTTAAAATGTTTTTATTATTGTGCTGAAAACCACATAACTTTAATTTACCCCAGTAGTAAAATTTTAAATTATTAGAAAATTGGAACAAAGTACATTTCCTAATGTCACACACAACTCAGCCTAATACTTCTAACACCAGATTATCAAGTAGATACCAGCTGGGTGTCCTATAATTCAATTCTTATAGTAACTGGAGATAGCATCAGGTCCCTAGTTAAGGACCTCATCTTATAAGGCTGCCCCTACATCCCAACCACTTTAGATGCTAATCCCACATTAGGGGTTGTGATCTGTATTTCTTATGATTAACAACTATATATTGAGATTCCCATAATCCCTCATCAGGTAAGATTAACTTGCTAGTTATTATAAAAGATGTTACAAAAGACACAGATAAACCTTAGATGGAAGAGATGCACAGGATCCCAGTCACTTAAGTGTGTTTAGCTATCTACAAATTCTGTCCTTTTGAGTATTTATGGAGACTTCATTAAATAGCATCATTGGTTAAATAATTGGCCATTGGTGATCAACTTAATCTTCAGCCCTTTTCTCTTCCTCTGAAATCAAGGAATAGAACTGAAAGTTCCAACTTCCTAGTAACATTTGGCTCCTCTGACAACCAATTCCCTGTCCTGCTGATATCCAGGAGTCCCCAAGCCATAGGTTACCTTATTATATACAAAAAGACATTCATCATTTAAGATATTCATCTCTTTTCCTCTCAGTGTCTTCCTTTGTGTTATATTGTTTCTTTTTGTAGTGACAAATTTGTTTCCTTTTTCATTTTCTTTTCTGTATTTTCTATAGATATTTTCTTTGTGGGTATCAACAGGTATATATAAAACACCTTATAATTATAACAATCTATTTAAGCTAATAGCTTTATTTCAATCACATAGAAAAGTTCTATATCTTATACTTCTTGTCTTTTATATTATTGATGTCCAAAATTATTCTTTTTTTTTTTTTTTTGCAGTACTGGAAATTGAACTCAGAGGCATTCTACCTCCGAGCTATACCCCCAGCCCTATTTTTTATTCTTTATTTTGAAACCAGGTCTCACTAAATTGTGGAGTGCCTCACTAGGTAGCTGAGGTTGAACTCAAACCCGGATCCTCCGGTCTCAGCCTCCCAAATGCTGGGATTACAAGCGTGCGCCACCATGCCCGGCTCAAAATTATTCTTTTTATAAGGTATAGCTATTATTATATTTTATGTAGTTATGTTTTATTCTTTTTGTCTTTTAACCTCTGTTCCAAAACTAAGTAATTTATCCATGACCATTACAATTTCACAGTATTATATATTTTTCTATGTGTTTATCTTTAGCAATGAGCTTTATATTTCATATAATTTCTTGCTATTGTCATCTTTTCATTTCATCTTCAAGGATTCCCTTTTATATTTCTTATGAATGAGTTCTCTTACTGTTTCTTATATAGAAAAGTATGCATCTGTCTCATTTTTGAAAGGCCATTTTATTTGATATGGTATTATTGATTGGCAATTTTGTTCTTTTGGTGTTTTGAATGCATTCTTTGTTGTCTTTTGCAAGGTTTATGCTGAGAATCAACTGACAGTATTATTGAGGTTCTCTTGTATATGAGGAGTTACTTTATTCTGTTGTCCTCAAAATTTTCTTTGACTTTTGATGATTTGGTTATGATGTGTCTCAGTGGGAACTTCTTTGTATTCCTTGTTGGGAACTTTTGAACTTTGTGAATCTGCATATCTGTTTTCTTTCCCAGATGTGGGACGTTATTAGCCATTATATCTTTTTTTAAAATTTGAACTTTTTTTTTAAAGAATGTGCTTTTATTGGTGCATTATAGTCTAACATCATAATGTAAATCACATTTATAGTGACACACATGCACATAACACTTGGTGCCCCCCCCCCCATTTCCCTTCTTCTACTTACGGAGTAGTGAGATTGACATTGGTATATTCACTTATGTACATATCTTTAAACACACTTTCTGCTTTTTTTCTTTTTATCCTTTCCTTCTGAAACTTGCATAATATGTATGTTGTTTTGCTTTATGGTGTTCCATAAGTTCCTAGGCTTTCTTCCATCTTCTTCATTTTGTTATTTTGTTCTTCCTCTGACTGAATAATTTCCCATCACCTGTCTTTGAGGTCACTGTTTCTTGCTTATTCTTGATCAAATCTGTGATTGAATCCCTTTAATTTTTTTCCAGTTCAGTTATTAAATTCTTTAGCTCCAAAAGTTTTGTTTGGTACTTTTAAAATGTTTCTATATCTTCTCAAATTCTTGTCCGTAATTTTCTTAAGCTCATTGAGCACTTTTGTGGAAGTTATTTTGAATTCTTTGATTAATACAAACCCATTTTTTAAGGGACAGTTTCTGGAGATTCATTTTGTTTCTTTGGACCATTTCCTTCTTTGTGTTCTATGTAACTTTTATGTTACACATATTTGAAATTATAGCCTTCTCTCCCAGTCTATAAAGACTAACTTCATTCAGAAAAATGCCTTCTTCAATCAGCCCAGCTAGAGATTCTGGGCCCTCTTTCAGAGAGACTTTTCAGTAGATATGTATTCTCTGGTCTTATGTATAAAGGCTTCTTCTTAAGGAGATTTACCAGACTTGTTTCATTCATTCTCATTCTCTCTCTCTCTCTCTCTCTCTCTCTCTCCTCTTTGGTGGGGGAGCTTATAATCTATTACTTATTCTAGTATCTGTTTACTATACCATGAGTTCTCTGAAGCAGCATCATGTTGCTTAGGTCTTTTTTATTTGTTTGTTTTCAGAAGCTCTTGGTCATCTAGTATTTACCAAGTCCTGCCCACACTCGAAGGCAGATAAAACTGAATCAAGTCCCTTGGGCAGTCTCCTCAAAAGCTGGAATGTTGAGCATGTATCCTCTAATTTTTCTTCTTTGAAGGTGATATTGCTGAACTGTATCAGTCTCTGTTTGCTGTACTGCAGGTCCTCTGCATCAAGCTACCCAGAATTTTTATTTGCTTATTCTCAGTAGTACCCAGGCATCTAGAATATTTCAGATCCCATCAGTGTTCCAAGGTAGATAGGTAAAGCAGAAACCAGTCCTGGGCTTCCCTTACTTCTAAAATTAAAATGTTGGACGTATTATACAGTTTTCTCTTTTCTTTCATGGGAAAAGCCTCCCAATAATTTGAAATTGTACTGGGGTAAACACTATTATAAAAGGCAGCCACAATTTTTTCTTTTGCTTACATGACCACCTGGAGTGCAGGAGTCTCTTTGGTATTTGAATTTTTCATAAAAGGAATTATTCAGTGTGTTGTTGTATTGGTGTCTTGGAGAAAAGATAACCTGGTGCTTCCTATTCTACTATGTTAATGACATCACTTTTTAATCATTTTTATTTGCATCTCTAGAAGCTTTTTACAATTAATGAATACTGTTTGAACATCAATTGATGCTTAGGTGTTGCAGTTTAAATATAGTGATTCTGTGAACCATAGTGTTCTTTCTTGAAAGTTTACTATCTGGATTCAGAAGCTATCCTCAGACAATTATAAAATATAATAGTACAGTAGGAATTAAATAGCAAGAGAAGGAGAAATCAAAAAGTAACTATTGACAATGCTTCCTAACTGTGCTCAAGCCTCTGTTCCTCGGAGAATCAATTCCATCTATTTCTTATTATGATCTTTCTAAATATTAGGACAGGGAATCTTCTTGATATAATCACTGGATCTGATTGCAAACACTGGTACTAATATAGGCCAGTTGTCAGTCCTCCCAGGATGGCATGATATACACCATTAGTTAATCAAGAATCAAATCTTAATTATTCAGCTTGTGTGGCTCTTCTTCATAGAATAAATTAGAAATTCTAACTACTTCCATCAATATTGAAATCTTAGATATTAATAATAGCCTTCATGAAGCCAGATTTTGGCTTATGGATCAGTCTGTGATAAAAGAACATTTTGGCTTGTTTAGCCCTTTTCTAATCCTGACTATCAGCTCTTATCCATCAGCCCTCCAGAAATTTCTTCCTGGTGTGAGCCATAGTTAATTCATTGCTAGAAAAATTAAGGTTAACAATTAATAATGGATTTCAAAAGACTTGGAGATTTTGGATCAGGAAAGACTGACGACAGTGCATGATTTTAAAAATCTGTCTTCAGAGGGAACTGTCTTACCTAGATCTCATATAAAAATGACTAAAAAAAAACTTAGTTTGAATTCTGCCTTTTAATCATGCTGCTCTCCTATAGACCAAAAAGCAATAGGCCTGCTAAGTTCATTTCTTGTTTTTCTCTCATCCAATTTCTTTTTTCCGTTTCCTGGTTCTGCTTTTATTTCCACTATTTCAATCAAATGTATCACTTTTTAATTCTCCCAGAAACTATTTGGTGTCAAGAGGTTTTGCATATTCTTAGAGACTTCTTTGCCACTTGGACAACTTATAAAATGTCTGTACTTTCAATCTAGAGTTAGGTTTGCAAAGTGCCACCTATGGTGATTAATTCACAAATGTGGCAGTTGGACTAGCCTTCTATCTGATAGTATTTCTCTAAAGAAACTTTTCTGACCACTCCCATCGTCACTAGTTATTCGATTCCCTGAAGTTGCTAGGGTCTTCCTTCCTCAAGCCTTGTACTTGCCCTGGTTTTCTTTCTCTGGGATGCCTTTCCTTCTCTTGACTTGCTGGCTTCTTGTCCTTCAAAGTTCAGCTCTTCTAAGAAAAGGTCTCTAAACTCTTTCTACTGATTCTCTTTTGTGTTTCAAAGTATATTTTCTTGTCTGTCTCTTTGGTAGGATGACAAGGTCAGCACCAATAAATTTTCACCACTACTTCTCCCTGAGGGCATTATTCAATTCTTGCTGATTCTAACTCTGCCTTGAGGTTTTATCTTGACTTTTCTCCTGTGTTTAGGTTACAGCCCATATAATTTCCCCACTCCTTTGACCTTGACTATGTGCAGACTGCTTTTGGATTTCCCCCCATTGCTTTCTTATAGTTTCCTTTAATTGTGAGGATGTCCTAGTTCACCTCCATGTACAATGCCCTACTTAGAAGCCTCAGCTTTAAATACTGCCCTGGTGAGTTCAGATACTGGCTCCTTCTTGCATTAACTGTGTGCCTTGGGGAAGTTTACTTAAAATCTCTGAGCCTCAGTGTCCTCATCTGTTAATAGGTCCATTTATTAGATTAAAAGAGAACATATCTTAAAACTGCTTAACACAATGCCAGGCATTTAGTAAATACCCTATAGATATTATATTATACTGTTATTATTAAGTCAAGGTAATGCTATAAGGTCAAACTTAAACTTTTCTCTGCCTATTTTCCCCACTAGGTTTTACTACAGATGAAATTTTACTGAGATTTTATCTACAGGTGAAAGTTTTCCTGTTTATATTTGCTGGTGTGTCCATGGACAGGCAACATGGCTTTCTTCTGAACAAGAAGCTCTTATAGAGATGATTTTGGTTTAAAAAAATGAAAGAGTGGTAGAATAGTTTAACTACCCTCATACTACTTGGTAGAGATTTTCCATACTATATATTTTTATAGCTTATAACATTGATAGTAAATTACTCAAATAAAGGCTTGTTTTGCAACATTTTAACATGGGGTCATATGCTAAGGACATTTTGTTCATTTTTCTTATTTTTAATGGTCAATACTGCTATTACTTTAAATTGCTTTGTGTTGAAGTTTTTTTTCTCTTTCTTTCTTTTTCTTTTCTGGGGGAACTAGGGATTAAATGCAGGGGCATTCTATCTCCAAGCCCTATCCCCAGCCCTATTTTTATTCTTTATTTTGAAACAGGGTCTCACTAAGTTGCGGAGGGCCTCACCGCAAACCCGTATCCTCCGGTCTCAGCCTCCCAAATGCTGGGATTGCAAGTGTGCGCCACCACGCCCGGCTCCCCGCCCTATTTTTTATTCTTTATTTTGGAACAGGGTCTCACTAAGTTGTGGAAGGCCTCACTAAGTAGCTGAGGCTTGCTACAAACCTGTGATCTTCTTGTCTCAGACTCCCAAGTACTGGGATTACAAGCGTGCACTACCACATTCAGCTAAAATTGTTTTTTTTTTTTCCTTTATGAAGAATTTCAAAGACTAGATAAGCAATTTATGTTAGAGTATATTTATATTTACTGAGGAATTTTGCTCTTGCACGTGAATATTCTCTTGACTCAAACATGGGCAAAGAAAAGTGAGCCAAACATTTATTTATATGCTCTATCTTTTAGAGATTCTTAATTTTTATCAAAAGACAGCAAATTTATCTATGCTTGGCTGATAAATGTAGTATATGGCTATTCTCCTGGCCCCTGTCAGAAGTAGTGTAAAATCAAACTCATAGCTAGCCAATATTTTCCTAAAATTCATTCGGAATAAATTGTGATAGATTTCATTTTGTTTATTTAAAGTTAGTCCTTGAATGAAATTATCAGAGAAGTGTCTAACCCACATACATTTTATTGCTCTCTTATAGAATTATTTTTACTTAGGCTACTCACCTATATTGAAAGACTTGATAAGAAGTGATGTAGAAGCCGGGCGTGGTGGCGCATGCTTTTTATAGCAGCATTTGGGAGGCTGAGACCAGAGGATCTGGGTTCGCAGCCGCAACTTAGTGAGACCCTGTTTCAAAATAAAGAATAAAAAATAGGGCTGGGAGTATAGCTTAGAGGTAAAATGCCCCTGAGTTCAATCCCTAGTACCGAAAAAGAAAAAAAAAAAAAGAAGTGATATAAGAAGTTTTCGATATTTTTATTGTAAAATTGAAGATGGTCCCTGCATCAAAATGTTGGATTCATTGACAAAATTTCTTTTAAATACCAATATCTGAATAGCTTAACTATTCTTTAGTCTATTCATTGACTCACCAATTAATTAGATAAATACTCGTTGATTGCTTAATATATATTAAGCTTTATGCAGCCATGACCAAATAACTTTCTTGTTCTCTTATAATTTATGTTTGATTTTTGAGGAGATAGAAAACTGTCAAATAAAAATACAATGAGTCAGATTCTGATAAGTTCTATGGATAAAAATGAAGAAGAGTTAATAGGATGAGATATGCCTAAGGCAAAGTTTGTTCTTTTAGGTAAAGTGGTCAGGGAAGGTTTCATCTTCATTTGTTGATATTTGAGTAAGCATAAACTATAAGGGAGATGGTGAGCAAGCAGTGCAGATATCTGGAAGAAGAACTTTGTGAGAAGAAGAAAGGGCAAGTGCCAAATCTGAGCTGGGCGTATATTTGGCACATTCAGAAGCCGGGTGACATCAGTGAGTTTACAGTCTAGGGAGTGGCATTGATAATGATGGCCTTGTAAGCCACTCTCTAGTTTCTGGTTTTATACTCCATGAAATGGGGAGCCCTCTAAAGGCTTTGGATCAGAAGAGTTATACTGTCATTTAATTTTTCAAAGATTATCCCTGGTTGCTCAGTGGATAATAAACTATAAGCAGCAAAGGAAAAATAACAACAGCAACAGAAAACACCATTAAGGAGGTTGTGATTAAATCTTGGATATATTTTGAAATTTGTACTCATAGAATTTGAAGGTAGTTTGGATGGATAGTGAGAGACATTGATAGGAGTTATTAATTATTCCCAACACTTTTACTTAAGAAACAGAAGAGATGAAATTTATTTATTGTAGTGAGAAAAAATCTCAGGTATAATGGAATAGTATTAGGGCAGTAAGTAGAGAGGTAGAAGTTCCTTGACTTTTATATATTGAGTTTGATAGACAATGAAGTGAATATGTTGACTAAATCAGTGAATATTTAAATAATGATTAAAGGGTATAGGTCAAGCCTGGAGATATATAGATTTGGGAGTCAACAGCAAGTAGAAAGTACTCTTGACACTACATAAGATTTTACTTGGAAAGTGATTTTTAGGTAGAAAAGTGGTTCAAAGACTGATTCCTGGGGGGAATCTAATGTTTATACATTGGTAATGGTATAAAATAGAATATATATATATGCATATATATGTATATATATATTATCTTTGTATAACATCATTTTTTACAAATATAACATTTTTATGGATTAAGAAACAAACACATAATTGTTTCTATATGGCTTTGGGTCTTGTAAAGCTAGTGAGATGGTGGTAGAGAAAGGCCAAGGAATTAGGGCGTCTACAAGGAGGTAGTTATAATGCCATATAATACAATATAAAGGAGTTAAAGAGAAAAATGAAGAGAGGAATGAGGGACCTGAAGTGCTTATTATTAGGATCAATGGAGGTTCTAGTGTTGATAAAAGATTTTTAGATTTGATATACCAGAAGGAATAAATGGAAAATAAGGAAGATAATTATCAGAAGGTGGGATTTTAAAATTCATATGATAAAGGATATTCTGTTTGGGGCAATGTAAGTTTGAAGCATAGCAGAGGAAAAGATAGTTTTAGGAGAGGAAATTAATACCAGAATGTTGGGAAGATCTCATATGTGAATATTGAAATCACCTTGAGAAATGTTGTCATCAAACAGTAAAATCAATGAGAGATAAAGGAATTAATTGATGGCAAAAATAAGGAGTGGAAGGATATATAATGACATGACATGAGATTCATATTGGTGAAATGAATGGGTGGTTTTAGAGAGAAAAAGAAAAATATGATCTGGAAGCATCAACAAGGAGAAAACAACACTTATTCTATCATCAATTCTCCCTTCTCCTTAGATGATGGACAGGAGTCTCAATAGCTAGAGGTTTGTTTTCTAATCTTATGTATACTGCAAGATAAATGAAAATATTTACTTCTGTTTTCTTCATCAAGAGAAGAAATACTGACCAAAAGCAGTAATTACAGAAGTCAAGAAGAGAATGCATTTTGGAGAAATTTTTAAGGAGAAAGATTGTCAGATCTTGGAAAATAGGAGAAGACTGAAAAATGTGAAGTAAAAGAAGTCAAGGATGAATTTTAGATTTCGGTTTGGTAAGATAATGAGCTCACCCAAGATAGAAAATACTGGAATAGAACTAATAAATGGGGAATAATAAGCTTTAATTTTAACCTATTAAATATAAGGTGTCATTAGAAATTTAGGTAGATAGGTCCAGGCAGCAATTTGAATTTCTTAGTGGAGGGATCTGGATTGAAGGTAAGATTTAGGAATCATCTATACATATTTGAGAGTTTAGTCTATGATGGTAAATGAGATTGTCATAGGAAAATTTCTTTAGACTAGAGAAGTATGTTATAGTTTATCTATTTCTTCTTAAGTAGTTCTGTATTCATCTTCATCGATGCTTAAACATTTGGAATTTCCATTCATTTCTATATCTAACCTAAAAAGACTTTCATAGTCGAAGATTTTTGTTGGAGAAAGGAATAAAGACCCACTCAATGTTGCTCAGGTCAAAAGGGAATGAGAATCATTACACAGATGCAGAGGAACAGTAATTAAAGTCCAAATTTCATGTGAAATGGAACCAAGAATGGCCAAGTCAGGAACTGTGACTCAGCTCTCAGTGTCTGTGACTGTCATCTCTCCTCTTCTGAGTCTTCTTTACTACTCTCTCTCATCTGTATTTCTCTATCAAAGTTCTTTCTATCTCCTTCCTTATGAGTTTGCATATAGCCCAGAGTGATTATCACACAAACTAGTATGCAGGTTTCTGATCCCCTTGTTTAACAAATTCAGTATTATGAAACCGGATTGGATTAACCCAGTTGGTCTTTCCTCATGATACTACTGGTCTCAAGCCAGTAATAGATAAAATCTACTGAAAAACTTCTGATCTAAGGAGCATTGGGTCAAAGGTGAAATTGAACTTGAGGGCTTCTTGTGGACACTGGGTCTCCTACAGAAACTCTGGGTAGGCAAGTTGAGAAACTCAAATGTAAGTAAGACATTTCACAACCTGCTTGCCCTGGATTTTCAGTATTTTTAATAATACTCAAAGAATCAAACTTTATCTTTGAATCTCTTATTGTTATACATTTTATTAATCTAACAGAGATTGATACTGATACTATAGCATAATGTCAACTTAGAAATGGCTAAGAGCCTAATATTGCATTATTATGCTGGTATGCTCATGATTTGAGCCACCAAATAATTTTATTTGCTGAATGTGGTAGTACATCCCTGTAATCCCAGTACTTAGGAGATTGAGACAGGAGGATCACAGGTTCAGGACAACTTCAGCACTATAAGACTCTCAGCAACCTAGAGAGACTCTGTTTAAAAACAAGCAAGCTAACAAAAATAAATAAATAAATTAATTAATTAAAAAATACAAAAAGGTCTGTGGGTATAGCTCAGAGGTAGAATGTCCCTGGGTTCAATTGCCAGTACCAGAAAAAATAGTTTTATTTATGATACTTTACTTTATTTGACTCTTTTAGATATTGGTATAATTCCTTGCCAAAGTCTACCATTGCTTTGCTCCATTTCTTAACTACCTTTATCAATTGGGTCATGATTATTTGAAAAATATATTTCTAGT
The DNA here is from genome assembly GCA_004027655.1 of Graphiurus murinus. Classification (NCBI taxonomy): domain Eukaryota; kingdom Metazoa; phylum Chordata; class Mammalia; order Rodentia; family Gliridae; genus Graphiurus; species Graphiurus murinus. Next base: position 100,273 of record PVLC010002928.1, read on the forward strand.
CACTCTGAGGAACAATAAAAGAAAAGCAAAACTTATCATCCTTTCTTCAAGAATCATTTGGTCTTCTAAGAGAGGATTAAAAGCATATTGGGAGAACTAATTGGGAATTGTTCTTACACTATATGACATTAATATATGTTAAATAATATATTTAAGTTCTGTGGGCATATGAAATTGATGCATATAGTTGCAGTAGTTTTTCCTCAAAGTTTGAAAAGAGATTAAAATGTTGAAAACTGGCAGTGTAAATAGATTTTGGAAAAATAAGATCTATACTACATTACTTAAATATTGCTGAGTTACATATTGCCCCAAACATAGCAGCTAAAACAGTAAACCTTTGTTAGCTCAGACTTTCTGTGAGTCAGTAATTTGGGAGTAGCAAAGCCAGATGGTCTGGCTGGGGTTGTAGTCAAGATGTTGGCTTGGGCTACAATCAACTGAAGACCTGACCAGGGCTGGTGGATTTGTTTCCAAGATGGCTCATTCACACAGCTGGTGGTAGGAAGTGTCAGTTATTGGCTAGCTGTTGCCAGGAAGCCTCAGTTCCTTGCTGGATATTCTAGGAAGTCTTAGTTTCTCATTGTAGAACCACTTGGGTATATTTATGACATAGCAACTGGCTTTCCCAGAGATAATAATCCAAGAGAACAAAGTGGAAGTCACAGTGTCTTTTATAATCTGGTTTTGGAAGCTGCACACTGTAATTTATTCTATATCCTATGGGTTGCATAGGTCAGCTCTATTCCAGGTAGAAGGGAACGACACAAACCCATGGATCCTTAGGTCTCATTTTAGAGATTATCCTGAAAGCCCTCATAGACACATAGCCAGAAACTCCCCCTCTCAGGCACAAAATATTCTCTCATAAGCAGGCCCTATCAGAAGCGCTGATAGAAATAAGCCTTCTCTTTTGTAGAAGACTTACATGGGCAGGGCAGGGAGAGTTTTGCTCATTTTTTTCAAGTCCATTTTCTAACATAGTAGTATTAGTTATTGATAGAGATGAATGCTCTCAAACTTTATTGATTTTGTGCCTTTATAGTAAAAATATGAGTGTATATTTGCTATAGTCTTTGCCTCTAACCCCCAAAGCCCATGTGTGTAAAATATTATTAAGAAGTGAGTGATGATGGATGTGTTACTCTTCTTTCTAGATACTTCATAGTTAACTTTTGTTAATTATTTTTTGGTACTGGGGATTGAAGTCAGGAGCATCCTACCTCTAAGCTACATCCTAGCCCAAGCTTGGTACTATTGGGAGTTGGTGGTATCTTTAAGAAGTCAGACCTGGTTGGAGGTCAGGACATTGAGGATGCACCCTTGAAACAGAGGGTGGGACCCTGGTGTCTTCTGCTTCTGCTCTTTCACATCCTGGCCTTGAGGTGAGTAGCTTTTCTGTTCCACACACCCCTGCCTTGAGGAGGTGAACTGCTTCCCCTCCCCCACACGAGAGGCCTAGAACAATTCATCCACTTGATCATGGACTGAAACTCCCAACACTATGAGCCAGGATAAACCTTTTTTCTTTATAAATCAATTATGTCAAGACTGGAAATGGAATGGAAGGCCGGTACAATATTCCTTATTAATGTATATTTACTTATGAAATATATACCTATGCCAATGTCAATCTATATACGAAATATTGGTTTATTGTTTAATTTTTAGACAAAAAAATGAATACAAGTGGAAGTTTCTCTGTTTTCTCCCCATGCTCTCATGAGTGATTTTGCACCACCACACCCCAATGTGTAACCATTTGTCTAGGGTATGGAAACATCTTTTCACACGAAGAGAAATTGTAAAGAAAACACAAAGTGTTAGTGAAGTCAAACAACAGTGGTCAGAATGTCAGCTACGTAGGAAAAGATAGGCAAGATGTGGCTTTTTGCTGTGGGTTTTCCTCTCCACCTACCCAGAGCAAATCTCTCACACCCAACTCAGGCATGTTACCCATGGTGTTAGAACTTGACCGGAACATTGGGTGTTACAGTCTCACCTGTAGCAAATATACTGATGATATTAACTCTTTGGCTAGCCAAAAGGAGAAATCTCAAATGTAAATTTAAGTCCTAAACTTGGAAAAGATCATGGGCCAATAATTGCCAGGGGCTGAAAATCATTAGGCTTGAATAGTTATTTGAAGTAATTGTAAAACCTCACTTATCTCCCAGTGTGTATCTATTTCATGATATGTGGTATCAAAGAAAAACTTAAAAATGTCTTCAGCAATTGTCTATCCTTCTATCTAACTTCCAATAAAGAATAGGAAAATAATTTCTTATCTATGGATTTTATACAATATTTTCTCTTCTTATGAATAACAGTAGAGCTTAAAAATATCACTAAGTGACCCAAAGTAATTTTTTCCATCTTCTCCATTTGAATTTGCTTTTTACAGACATGGCTCCTTGTGAAAACAACTCTGCATTTTAGAAATCAGACCACAGCATTAGCTTTATCTGGATGTTTTCATATTTCCATACATGACATATAGAAAAGCCATTTCTTCACTGAGCAAATACAGTCATGGTTAATGTATTTCAGATACCATACCGTATGTGTTTATAAAAAGTCTTGTATGGAGGGACCCATATTCAACCACAATTACTTGGTGTATGATTTTAATTAAAAAGAATCCCCAGAATTATGATATATAATTTAGCCAGGATGGCAAGTTTTGTTGGTAAAGTGAAAAGTCAAGGAGAGTTTAATGCCTTTGCTTTATGTTTATTTTCTCGAAATGCAAAAATCCAGAAAGAATACCAGATTTTTTGTTCATCTTAAGTCATCTTTCTCTCCAACTGTCTAAAGAGGGTTATTGATTTTAATGTGCTAATTTCTCATTGTATTTTCATAAAATTGTTATAAGGATTTATTTTTTTCTCTTTTTTATTAATTGATGCATTGTAATCTTACATCTTTGTTAGGTACAGGCTAATAAAGGCATATATGCACACATTTCTTATTTAACCCCTTCCCCAATTCCCACCCCACTCCCTTGCCCTCCCTCCTTCTCAAGTTCAGTTTAGTGATTGACTTTGATATATTTGTGAAAGTACATCATGTGCATTAGGGTACCCCTCTCTCACCCCCCCTCACCCTGTCCACCACCTTCAGTTAATTCAATTTCTTTGCTTATCTAGGGTTTCTCCTTTTGCATCTGGAGTCCCTCTTATGGCCCATCTTCTCCCTAGCATCCGCATATTAGGGAGAACATATGCTTTTTTACTCTTTGTGACTGATTAATCTCAATTAATATAATGTTTTCCAGTTGCATCCATTTCCCTGCAAATAACATGATTTTGTTCTTCTTTATGGCTGAGTAAAATTCCATTGTGTACATATCCCAGAGTTTTGTAATCCATTCATCTGTCGATGGACATCTTGGCTGTTTCCATAGTTTGGCAATTATGAATTGTGCAGCTATAAACATAGATACACATGTGTCTTTCTGATCATTTGGTTTCCATTCTTTTGGGTAGATACCCAGAAGTGGTATTGCTGGTTCATATGGTAGGTTCATTCCCATTCATCTGAGGATCCTCCATACTGTTTTCCAAAGTGGTTGCACTAATTTTGCAATCCCACCAACAATGTATTAGGGTTCCCACTTCTCCTCACCCTTGTCAGCAATTATTGTTGTTCATGATTTTTATGATTGCCATTCTGATTGGAGTTAGGTGAAATCTCAAGGTAGTTTTGATTTGCATTTCTCTGATTGCTAATCATGTTGAACATTTCCTCATACATTTATAGGCCATTTGTATTTCTTCTTTTGTGAAGTGTCTATTTAGATCTTTTTCCCATTTTTTGATTGGGTTGTTTGTTTTCTTAGATGTGATTTTCTTGAGTTTTTTGTATATCCTAGATATTAAACCTCTATCCGAAGATCTTCTCCCACTCTGTAGGCTCTCTGTTGAGGTTCTTGATAGTTTCCTTTGCTGCACAGAAGCTCTTCAGTTTAATGCGATCCCATGTATCGATCTTCTTTGAGTTGCTTATGCTTTTGAGGTCTTGTTGAGAAAGTTTTTACCTGTGCCTATTTGTTGAAGTGTTGGTCCTATGCCCTCCTCAAGTAGCTGCAAGGTCTCTGGCCTGACTTCCAGGTCCTTGATCTACCTTGAGTTGACTCTTGTGCAGGGTGAGAAAGTGGGGTTTATTTCCATTTTCCTGCATATGGTTAACCAGTTTTGCCAACCCCATTTGTTAAAGAGGCTATCTTTTTTCCAGTGTATATTTTTGGCTAATTTGTAAAAAATCAGTTGACTGTAAGCCTGTGGATCTGTTTCTGAGTCTTCTATTCTGCTCCATTGGTCTATGTATCTGTTTCTGTGCCAATACCATGCTGTTTTGATTATTGTGGCTTTGTAATACAGTTTGAAGTCAGGTATTGTGATACCTCCTGCATGGTGCTTGTTGCTAAGAATTTCTTTTGCTATTCTGGGCTTTTTGTTGTTTCAAATGAATTTAAGGACTGATTTTTCTATGTCTAAGAGGAGTGACCTTGGTGATTTCATGGGTATTGCATTGAATCTGTAGATCACTTCTGGGAGTATGGCCATTTTAATATTATTTATTCTGCCTATCCAAGAGCATGGAAGATCTTTCCATCTTCTAAGGGCCTCATCAATTTCTTTTTTCAACTGTTTATAGTTTTCATTATAGAGGTCTTTTACTTCTTTGGTTAGGTTTATCCTTAAGTATTTTATTTTGGGGGGTGCTATTGTGAGTGGAATTGTTTTCTGGATTTCTTTTTCAGTGGATTTATGGTTGGCATACAGGAAAGCTTCTGATTTTTTAAGATTGATTTTGTATCCAGACACTTTGCTGATTTGTTGATCAGTTCTATAAGTTTTTTGGTTGACTTTGTTGAGTCTTTTAAGTATAGTATCAAGTCATCTGCAAAAAGGGATAGTTTTAGTTCTTCTTTCCCTATTTTTACCCCTTTGATTTCCTTCTCTTGCCTTATTGCTCTGGCTAAAGTCTCAAGTACTATATTGAACAGAAGAGGTGTTGATGGACATCCTTGTCTTGTTCTTTGTTTTTAGTGGGAACTCTTGCACTTTTTCTCCATTTAATATGATGTTGGCCGTGGGCCTATTGTATATTGCCTCTGTGATGTTGAGGTATGTTCCTTCTATTCCGATTCTCTGCAGTGCTTTTAGCATGAATGGGTGTTGGATCTTATCAAATGCTCTTTCAGCATCAATTGAGATGATTATGTGATTTTTGTCTTTGATTCTTTTTTTTTTTTTTTTTTTTTTTTGCGGTACTGGGGATTGAACTCAGGGGCATTCTACCTCCGAGCTATACCCCCAGCCCTATTTTTTATTCTTTATTTTGAAACCGAGTCTCACTAAGTTGCGGAGTGCCTCACTAGGTAGCTGAGGCTGGCCGCAAACCCGGATCCTCCGGTCTCAGCCTCCCGAATGCTGGGATTA